>WBNH01010561.1:234980-297483 GCA_013401255.1 Urocolius indicus | reverse complement strand
CCGCGGGCCGCTCGCCTCCCCTCCCCATCTCCGCCCTGGGGGGTGGGGGAATGGAAAGGGGAACGGGGGGAGGGGACACACACACACACACACACACACACACACACACACATACACACACCTCCCCTGTCCCGCACTCACCGCTGAGGCGCCTCCACGGTGCGCTGAAACACCCCCCCCCCCCCCCCCCCCCCCACCTCTTCTTCTCACTGCCGGGGGCGGCTCCACCCGCCCGGGTAAACGCGCACCCAGGAAACCAACGCGAAGGACGGTGCAGGGGGAAACGTTCCCCCCCCCTCCCCCTCCCCCCGAAAAAAAAAAAAAAAAAAACACCCACACACCCCAAACACAAAAACAAACANGAAAAGATTAAAAAAAAAACACTCCCCCCCCAAAAAAAAACTTTCCTCGCCGCCGTCCTCCCTTCCCCCGAGGAGCACGAACCCAAACACACCGGGACACGCCCCCCGAGCCGCCCCATTGGACGGCGCCCCGCCGGCCCCCGCGCCCATTGGCCGAGCCGCCTGCTCGTCTTCCTCCCCCCCTCCCCCCCCTTCTCCCTTTTTCCTCCCCTTCACGCGCCGCCCCGTTGGGAAGAGCCTGGGGGGAACGTCTACTCCGCCCATTAAAGCCGCGGCCCGCGTCAGTCGCGGCCGGAACGCCCGCCTCTCGGCGCTTCCAGTTGGGCCGCCCGCGTCGTCGCCGCGCCCTCGCTGATTGGCTGCGCTCGCTGTCATCGCTCGGCGTTGCCCCGCCCCCTCCACGCTCGGCTTCCCCGCCCCCTTTTCTCCCTTCCCGCCCGTTGGTCGCGAGATTCGCCCCTTAAACGGGGGGGGCACCCGCTCGCCCGCCTTTCTACGCCCCGCCTTTCCCCCCTCTCTGCCGTGGGTTGGGTTGGGTTGCGCCCTCAGGGCACCCACTGGGAGAAGGGACGTGCCCGTTACAGCACTGCGACGTTTAATCCCCCCCTCGCTACCAACCCCGCTCCGCCGTAATAACACAGCGGCCGAGCAGGGAAAGGAACCCGTCAGTCGCGCAGCAGCCGCCGAAGCCCATTGGTGGGAAAGCCTTTCGCAGCCGAGGCGCCGGCCACCCCCCCACACCCCCCCAGATGTCACCCGCCGCATGACACAGCACCAGTGGGCGGGGGGGGCGGGGAAAAGGAAGGACGCGGCGCCTTTGATTGGTCGATGTCAATGTCAATCGGTGCCGTGCGCGGCGCCGCAGCCCCACGCGGCCCCGGGCGGCTGCGCACGTGACGCCGTTAGCGGGATGAGGCAGTGCGCGCCCTCTCCCCTGCCGCCTTCCTCCGCCCAGTGAGCCCCAGGGGAGGAGAAGGGAGGTTTACGGCTCACCTCTCTCCTCCCCTCCGGACTTGGCTTGTGTTGGCAGAGGCCGGTCCCCCGGTGGCCTCGGGATAGCCGAGCGGGGTCGTCGGCTCTGCGGGCTCGCTGGGGCTGCCCAGCCGGCACGAAATGTGTGCTTAACGGTTCGCGAGTGGGGTTGCTGAGAGAAGCTGGGCGGCTGCCTTTTCATGCTTTGTGGAAGTCGGCCGTGGTTTCCTTTGGAACGAGGCTTTTGAGGCTTTGCAGGCTGCGCTGCTCCCAGCACCTCGGTCCACAGTACCTCCACAGTCCCTTTGTTGTGCAGGCTCTCGGGGCTGAAAATGGCTTTTATAATTTTCAGGTAGATGCTGTGACTTGCAATCGGGAAAACCTGTGGGGGAAAATAAAAAAAAAACGTTTTTGCAGTGACTACAAACAATATCATTCATAAATAGAATTGCTAAACACAGAACTTCAGTGTCTGTTGTAGGAAACAAAACGAGTTCTCCCGCGAAAGACTCGGGTCAGAGCCTGCAGTGAAGCACTTTTATTAAGCGTTCTTGCAAGAGCGGGTGTCCTAGCCAGTAGGCACACCCGATAGGTACAAGATTCGGCTTTTTATTCCCAATCCCGGCCGCAAGGTCCCTCACTTGTTTCCCCATTGATTAGTCGCTCCAAGATTTACATCTTCCTACAAAATCCCCTCACGGGATGTCTGGTTCTTGTAAATTGTCACCCATTTCCCCCACAGTCCCAAGATTTAGGACCCATCAGTCATCTAGTTAACGTTACAAAGAAACAGACAACAGTCTTGAGATACAGATAACAAGCTTGAGATCAGCCAGCTGGTTAACACTACACGGACACAGATAACGACAAAAGTTCTTTGTCTTAATTGCTTGGACTCTATTCCTGCAAAAACAGCATCACTATTTCTTACACTGTGGAGCAGGCTGAGTCTGAAACAGGGCTGTGGAGATGGGACAGTAAGAGGCCGAGGCAGGACCTGGCCTAAGAACACTTTTGCTGGGAGGGATGTGTAAAAGCAGTGTTAGCCCTGGGCGGGAAGGATCTGGAAGCAGACTTGGGCTGGCGCTGCTGGGCCTCAGGTAAGGAAGAAAATGGGAGATGGGTAAGCAGGACACACATGAGGAAAAAGAAGGGTTTAGGATTAGCGGAGCAAAAGAGCACGGCCAAGGGAACATGTAAGTCTGAAACTGACAGAGAAAACACTGAAAGGAATACATGGAATATCAGAAGCATATGGAAGATAATCTAGGAGGTGAGAGAGGGTATCCTTGCTTGTGCCAAATTTCTATGCTTGTTCTCATCCTCCTACAGTATTTTTGAGGACTGGTTACTGTAATGGCTGTCACCTCCTGACCTCACCCGGGGCTGTCTGCCAGTACAATGTTTTTATTTGATCTCCTCCAGAGAATCCTGTTCCAACCTGATCAACAGAACGTTGGGGCAGCTGAAAATACCATTTTGATGCAGATTAGAGAACCACAGAGAGCCCATCACATTAGCACAGGTCTCTGGGCGTTCAATGCAAACATGGTCTTTCGTGGAAGAGCCATAGAGCCCTTCACAGGCTAGGCATCACCAGGAGGGGCAGCTGCCAGCACAGCAAAACAGCAGACAAGAGCCCTGTGAACTGGGGCTACACAAGTCAGTAAACCACGGTGGGTCTTTTGATGGCTTCCCCATATGGTAACGGTAATTGATTTTTACATGGATTGGTGGGGGAAGGAGCCCCATTGATAGGGGTGAGACTTTGTACTGGCTATATACATTTGTGTTACTGTAGCGCTTTAAGGAATGCAAAAGGCACTATATAAATCAATATGAAATAGTAGCATAAATTGGGGATGCACCTCCCTTCGTTCCTGTATTCACTGAGCAGGAATGGTCTATATCCATATGTGTTTTTCTTGGTGTAAGCAGAAATGACTAAAGATTGCATGCACTGAGAGAGAAGGAGGTGCCCAAGATGCTGACTTTGTCTTTGCCATAAGTAAAAAAATAAAAACCAAAAAAACACACTAACCCCTAAATAATTTCTGTACATAGATTCTCTTTCCTCTTATTGATGTTCTTTTTCAGGTTTTCCTTCATATATTTTGCTCAGGGTTTGGGTGTGCTTGTAGCAGGACATGTAAAGCAAAGTGCAGGAGCAAAAGATACCATGCTTCATTGTCCCTGTAGTATCATGCTCCAGAAGGAATCTGAACTATAAAAAGCAAACAGATTTTCTTGGTTTGTCAGAAATGATAATGGATGACTTGGAAGTTCCCTCCTGGGTTTGCTTGTGGATTTAGGGAGATCACAGCTCCCAGGCTAGTTTCCGTCTCTCATAAAATCCCAAACTTTGTGAAAAAAATATTTCTTCCCCAGTTTTGCCTTTTCTTTTTTCATACCTTCCCCCCGTTGCCATTTATGTCCAAAACTGGGACCAAGTTGGCAGATGAAATTGCACATTTCAATCCACTGGATGTCAGTGTTGCCCTGCGCGGCTCTGCATTGCCAGGTGCTTGGAAAGGTTGGGCCTCTCCAGGGGGAGGACTTTTGGAAGATCTTTCCTCTGCGGTGGACAAGCGATGTGAAAGACCATTGAAGCGTGAGAGAACAGGCTCACTGCAGTATCCCTGCCCTCCCTTTGGCTTCTGCAGAAGCAGGCTGGGACTCTGCCTGTAAAACACCTAAAACATCTCAAACCTGGCTGGAGCTGTAGCCTGAGAGACACACACTTCAGTGTTGGGGTAAATTCCACAACTTTTGCCTATTCCAACCTCACCTCTTTATGCTGTAAAAATACACAGCCTCTTCTGTTTTAAAATTAAGTTTACTTGTGATATCAGAGATAAAAATAATACTGCACCAGACAGGGGTACAGTACAGGAAAAGGCTGTGTGAAGGGACTTCTCTAAGGAGTGTTGACAGCTTGGAGAATTCTGAATGCAGTAATGAGAGAGGACAAAACCCTAGAAACATCTTTGCTATTTGGAGCTGAAAGACAGAGTTTTTTAGTTTGGACGCTGGTTTATTTCCAACGGTGCCATAACATCCTTTTAAATAGGCTTTCTAGGCTTTAAAAATTAATTTGTCTCTCCATGCACTGTGGCTAGTCAGTTACTAAAAGCTACCGATAGCAAAAAAGTCTCTTTGTTAACCCTGCTTTTTTTTCTGCTTCTGTCTCTTGAAGCAGCAGTTATCTAGCAGGCACAGAAAGTAACCAGTTAGTTACCTGCATTGCAAGTAAGAGATAGGTAAAGCATATGCTGATGCTCATTATGGTGCATTATGTTTAAATTTGGTATGAAATGTGGTATTTAATATAAAATACAATGCTGTACTTCACGTGTAAGTGAACTGCAGGCAGCACTGCAAAAGAAGATGGCTGTTGTTAAAGAGAGGAGTTGTAAAAAAGTAAGAAAAGAATCGATGTCCTCATGTTTATATATAAAGACAAGCTGATCAGGTTATTGTCTTGCTTATTTCTTTCCCCTGGAAGCTGCTTTTTTATCTGTCCTTTTGCTAGAAGACTTAAATGAAGTTTCAGCAGGCATGTGACATCAAAGTACCAAAGGAATAAACCATGAAAGTCTGGAAACATTTTGATCCTGTGTAAAATACCAATTATCTTTATTTAAAAGCATTTATCCTAATAATTACGTTCAGAAAAGAAATCTGGTAGATATCTTCTGTTCCTTCAGCTAAGTGAAGATTTCTCAACCATTCTCCTGTATCGTTCACACAGCTTTTTGGGGAACAAGCATGAGAGAGAGAAAGTAATCCTTCACATGCCTGGGACATGGGGATAGGAAAAAGGAATTTAAAACAGAGAAGAGCAAGTTTCAATCCAATTATCTTTTCCTTTCTAGGTCACCGATAACAGCAGAGAACAAACAGAAAAGAGCAATCTAAGGGAAAAAAAAGTAGTAATGAATACTATAATTAAATGAAATAGCAGGAGAAAGTTATTGAGGCAATTTTCAAATTTGTACATTGTGCTAATGTTCCTGCTTTACAAAAAAAGGTAAAACAATATCTTTAGTGACTGTTAGTGCTCAGGATCTGAGCTTTAAGTCCCAGACAGACATCTCCACATCTGCAACTGTTCTTCATGTAATAGACTTATTTTGACATTACCTATTTTTATATGTCATACCCAGGAAAGACATGCAGTTGCAATAGAAACAAGAGCAATTTTTGCATGTCTTGAGCAAAACGCTTTGCAGAAGTTTCAATTTGTTGTGCTGTCGCACTCACGTAATACTGTTGGAAGGAAAAGGGGAAAAGAGAATGTTGTGAGCCCACAGCTAGAGGGAAAAAATTACTAATATGATGGCAGTGTTTTTAAATGGAGAACAACTTATAATAGTATTTTGTTTTGTGGTTGTTTTTTTTTTTCCTGGAGGCAGTATTAAGACAATGCTTCATTTGCAGTATTTGAAGCTATTTTAAATATTGCCATTTTCAGCAAAGCAATGTTAACATGTGGGTTTTGGGGTTTCTTTTGACAGTAAAAAAGGCAAATAGGAAAATGTTTTGAATAATATTGTGTTCTCTTGAACAAGTAGTCTTTTCTTGCCCATTTTTTTTTTCACTGTGTTGGCAGAGGAAGGTGCTTGTTTTGTGCTTTCGGTGCTGAAAGTGAACCAGCGTGCCTACAGGAATTACTGGCTAGGGCTGGAACAGTTATGCTGAGGCAGGAGGTCATGCAGCTCTTCAGACAAGATTTTATTTACCTTTTAACCTCCCCATTCCACCAGTCTGGTTAGAACAATGGTACTCAACACCATCATCAGTCTATGCAAAACTGTTCTGAGTCACCTTTAGCTGGACCTAAAAGAAAACTAAAGTATAGGTCTGTGAAAGCAATTGTAATATTTGATTGTCACAGGTCCACCTTCATCACCAGGACAGCAATAGAATTTTACAATTAGATTTAGGGTAACTGCTATGGGTGCTTTCTCTCTCCATTTCCCAAGCTTCAGCTGTACACTGGAGTTTTTATTTCTCCCAAGTTAGTCAGCTTCATGTGCAGTACTTATTCCTGTAGCAATTTATGTCACTCAGCCCCAACACAATGAAAGAATCAAGTTTGGAAGAAGGAGAACTGGCCACCTACCTGCCAGCTTCTTCCTTGTGCTGCAGGAGCTATGGAGATACATAAATGCCTGTGCACTTGCAAGAAGGGAATAAAGAACCTATGTCTGGTAATATCACATGTGTATGATCAGTACTGATGCTGGGGAAAGCTCCTACTTGTCCTTCCATCCCAAACTCATGTTAGGACAGCAAAAGCACGTGTTTTGGGGTTTGTTTTTTTTTAAATTACTATTATTTTCTGGGAGTCGTAGCTGTATAGTAATTTCAGATGGCAGCTTTCCAAGGCTTTGCTGTGGTTCTAATTAATTGAATATGCTGTTTATTTTTTTTTCTTTAACTCAAGCTTTTTCCTTACATTCAAAAGGGCTCCCATTGTCCTTTATTATTAACGAGATCAAAGCAAGCAGAATGGCTGCCACTTCTCCTTAGTCCCTGGAAATAAGACTGTAGTAAAAAAAAGCACAGCACTGTCTGCAATTGTCAGCATGACCAAATGCAATACCATTGGCAAAAGCGGCTGCCCTTCTATGGGCTTGTGAGCTGGACACAGACAGCGAGCAGGATTATGAGAGAAAAAACATATGAGAAAACAAGTGGGGCCTGGAGGGGAGGGGATTGACTGAAGAATTACTAGAGGATGGCATGGTGGAGCGTGCAGAATGCAGGGCAGAAGATCCAAGGGAGTAGGAGGAAATCAGTTATCTTTTCTAGTGTGTGGAAAATTGTGCCTTCTCCAGGCAGCCCAGAAGAAAAAAACCCACAAGTGGCTGTCAGTTTTGATTAGGGATTTAAAGCTACACTTTGACTGTTTAAACTCTCCCTCACTTTGGATGGTGGATAGTTATCCACTAGTCCTCCTTCACAGGCATCCTTCCCAAAATTTCCAAAACGGATGTTGGATAGGGAAGTGAAATAGTTACAGTTTTATTTAAAAGATCACAACCAGCCCCCTTCTCCAAGTATTTAACTGGACTGCTAACTGACACTTGTAAAGGGGCCTGAGTCAATCATGCTTAGGACCTGCAAACAGAGAGTGAGAGTAATTCAGGAAGGGAGCATCACAAGAAAGAAAGATGGAGAAATAAGCCAGCTGAAACTCAGCATAACACAGATTGGGAAAAAAATGGGGCTACTGAAAATCTCTGAGCGTGGCAGAACGAGGACAATGGTGGGAAGAAGGTGGGAAACGTGCCAAAGAATGGGAAGCTATATGGGAGGTTTCCTGGATCTAGGGCTGGCATTGCACACCAAAGGGCGTATTTTGTGCCTCACACAGAGCTCTTCATTAACTGCGGTCTTCTCCTTGCCCTTGCATCATCCCTGATCAACTACAAGGAGTCACTGGCAAAGACCCTGCAGAGATAGCTGTGTGGGGAGACAGGTGGCATTATTGATGGCAACGGTGGGCTATGAGCACCAGGAGAAAACGCTGTGAAGGAAAATGTCACATGGTCACCCCAGGTGAGGTGGGGTGAACCCCGAGAGCGTGACAGCAGCCATTCCCATGACTTTGCCTCTGGCAGCTGCAGGAACAAAGAACAGCAAAGCTGGGTGGGCCGAGATCTTTTTTCTTTACTACTCAAACCTGACTATTTGCAACCCTCATGACTCACTTGCTGTCCCAGCTCTGTTTCTGCAACAGTTGGCAGCAAAATCAACCTGAGTTCCTGAGTATCGCTTTTCGTGTCACCTCCTCGATGGAAATCTGGCAGATTCCCCAGGGCTGCCACAGAATGGGCTGCAGGGAGTTGGAGGTAGGGCTGCGTAGGCAGAGCCCTTAGGCCAGCTCCTGGGAGCAATTATGAGACCTCTTGGCACTAGGAGATGATCTCTCAGGAGACACTGATAAACTGCAAACAAACACCAGTGGAGGAAGACTCATTTGCTCAGGGGCTATCAGCAGTATTTGGCCAGCTGTAGCAGTTTCTTTTGGCATGAGGAAGGAAAGGTAATTGAGATGCCAGTGAATTTCTTCCTGCACAAACAGCCCTTCCCAAAACACCAGGTTTTCTCCCCCTCACTTGGGAAGAAGCAAGCAAAAACC
This sequence comes from Urocolius indicus, assembly GCA_013401255.1. NCBI lineage: Eukaryota > Metazoa > Chordata > Aves > Coliiformes > Coliidae > Urocolius > Urocolius indicus. The sequence goes on along the minus strand of WBNH01010561.1, from coordinate 288,999 downwards.
CTAGGGCTTTCCTCCTAATCCTGCCCTAAAGCAACTCCTGGATTGCTGGAGGAAAGTCAACAATTTGTTGGGGCTTGCTTTCCTTTTATTTTTTTGTTTGTTTGTTTGGTTTTATTTTATTTTTTCCCCTGAAAGAGCCAAGTGTTCTGTCTTTATGACTGCTGCTCTGGATTCAAGGATCTTACTAAAAAGAAAGCATGCGGCCTCTCAAGAGCCCTCAGCAGCTCGGTTCTAGTCTGTTTCCTTCCACTGCTTGGACCACACTTGATTCCTGGGTTGCTTATTGGCATTTAGGATCTTAGAGAGCCTAAGGCATCCCTAGAATCTATTGTAACCTATGGCCATGCTTCCACAGGGTAGTGTTAGTGCACAAAGAGCAAGGCAAATAAACATTTAAGCTACTCTTTCAAGATATTCCAGGCCAGGGCTGGTCTGAAGACAGGGAGGCTCTTTGTCAAGGAAGCCCAGCCCCTCCAAAAGACCACCTTTTGCAGCAATATTCAATGCAAAACCCCTACATCACGTTCAAGGGTGTCCTCCTGTTAACAGCGTCATTGTGCATGAGTGAATTTGCAATTACTTATACCAAGCACTACTTAGGTGGAAGGTTTTGAAACAAGATGGAGCCTGCCTGGAACAACTCCCTCCTTTTGGCTGCAGGGTACAGCATCTGTAGCTGGCGCCTGTGCTTGTCTGTCTTTCTCTTTGTTCTTTTGAGTCTGTCTCCTTGACCAGCAGCTTCCCTTTTGCATCCATGCTGTGCTGTCAGTAACTCCAGTGTAAATCCAGCATAATTTCCCTGTGCCCAGTGGCATTATGCTGGACTTGCATAACTTTTGCTCTGTAGCTGAATTAACATCTTTAAAAGTGGTTTGGAAATTGGTGAGAAACCAAGAGACTGCTCCAGCTTTTCCTTCCAGAAACTTTATTTGTTGAAAGGCTGCAGTCACAAATACACAAAAGGGAGGGACTATATCGCAGTGCCCTCACAGTGAAAGGGCAATGGCAGATAATTTGATAAACCATGAGATGGGTCATTATTGCACTGTGATGCCTATCAGAACATCTACCTACTGTACCTCTGAAAAAAGCTACTTTTTAACTTCCTTCTCATGAGATTTATTAGACTGTAAAGGAGAAGCTCAAACAAGTGGTAGAATAATTTACCAAGTCCTAGCAAAGGTACATTGGGGAATTGCCTTGCATTGTGCTGGGATGACCTAGTGGCCTTTTCCATTTCTAATGTCTATGATTATCGTATTTGTACCTCAGGACACTAAACAGAGCCATTTTCTTCCTTTCAGTGGCAGCAAAATGTCACTAATGGCCATGCTAAATCAGAGCAATTGATCCTTCTGCAGATGTCTTGTGCATTTAGCAAGACAGCTATAAATGATCCTACTTTGTTTAGATTTGCTATTTTCTGTTTCTGTAGTGCAAGTGCTCAGCGCAAGGGGACTGCCAGCCAAGGGAAAGAATTTCTGTTAGGAGATTAAGGATAACTAAGGAAATGGTTCCATGACCTATAAAGAGAGGTTCATAAATATTGCAACAATAAAACCAATAGCTCTTTCAAAGTTTAAATAGATTTTCTTTTCAAACACTTGAAGTAAATGCCCTTTTCCCAAGGTTGTCTAGCATCTACACCTTGATACTTCACACAGTTTCACCAAATATGCTGTTAATTTCTCAGGGAGCCAGGTTTTTCCTTTTCATTATCTTTCTTTGTGGAAGCATCCCCTCCACAGAAGTCAGACCTCAGCTACCTGGAAGAACGAACACGCAGGTGTTCGTTCAGCCCACAGCAGGCATGTGCCAGATCCACCCCCGAGCCCATGCAAAATGCTGATCAGACCACAGCTCACTGGTACAATATATTTTCTTTCTTGCATATTGGAAATTTGATGCTCAGAAGTGGTGGTGGTTTTTGCTTTAGTTAAAGCAAGGCAGAGGACCCCCTGAATACAGATCATATTCACAGATGGAAAATAACCTGACCTGATCCTTCTCTATACTATTGTATGTATACGCATTAAAATCAGCTCTCATTTCTATATTCTTATTTTTCAGACCCTCTATAGTAGCTACAATCCTCATGATTCAAATGTTGTAGTTTGCCTCTATGCTTTCTGCAGTTTCTTTTGGCTGTGTTCTCCTGGTTATATGCAATTTCACACATCCAGTGTTTATAAAATCATGGCTTTCAGCACTCCCTGTCATCTAGAAGTTGCTGCTTTCCACCTGAGACAGGCAAGAAGAGCTGTTTTATGCCTACAGTTCTCCTACAAGTGACATATCTAATGCTTTAGAAAAAGAAATCAAACCCTAACAAGTCAGATGAAAAGGCAGAAGTTGATACTGCAGACAGACAGACTGGAAAGGGAAAGAGAAGCAGGACTGGAAACATCTCCAAAACTTGAGATATTGGTACATTATGTTATGAATTTAGGATACACCAGCTACTTTGCACCTAAGTTCTTGCACAGCTACTTTTCAGCTACTGGCTCTTACTTCCCTGTACTGCTGAAAAGCACAGCAAACTTGCTTACACTGCAAGTGAGAATGGAGTAGCTGGGATGCTGTACATGGTGCAGTAGTTTTCTGTACCCTAACTCCTCAAGTACATGTGCCCAGACTTCCAAGAAAAATCAGAAATAGTTGGTGTGCAAAGAGTTAGGTAAACATCTGCCAGCCTTGCTACATGCCTAAAGTCCTTATCAGTTCATCTACTTCCATAGGCTTCTCTTCCAAAGGGGTTCCTACAGTCATTGACTGTGCTTTTCCTAAGCCTTGCTTATTAATGAGGATTCCCAAATTTGCATTTCTCCAGCAGACTAAGGACAGGGGACATAAGGTCTAGGGACACAAAGAAGTAATTCATTCCTGGACCACTCTCTGACTTTGCAAAGGCCCTCCCCCCAAAAAAGCATCAAGAAACAAGAGAAAAGTGTAATATTAAAGTTGCAGTGAAGAGAGGGGAATGACAAGTTTCTTTCCTTAGACAACTTCCCCAAGACAAGTGCAGAAAAAGGCATGAGGTGATGGGGCTGATACTACAAAGAAAGAGACTCAGAACTCTCAGAGCCCTGACATACCCTGCAAAACCAGCTCTTCTTAAATAGTACAACTGCAGTTTCTACGTGGACTTTAAATACTTAAAGAAAGATGACAGTTTTGTTTACTGCAAATACTTTTTCACATACCCTAATGCCTGAAAGTAAAATAGAGGCTGGATTTATTCTGAAACACAGTCAGGAATTTTAAAACAGGCTTTTGTATACACAAACAAAAGGAGCACGGGAAACAAGAGCTTGGGAGTTACTTAAATGTCAAGGATTACATTATACCAGGTAAAACTGAAATGTAGCAGAGGGACTCAGTTTCATAAATGAAATGTCATTGCTGATGGGTTCAAATTATGTAAGAAAGATGGAAAGGGAAACAGAGGTGGCACTTTGTCACATGCATTTATAGCTGCAGCAAGATACAGTTCAGCTGCAAAGAGAGCAGTGGTAGAAAAATAAATAATGAAAATCTGGAGTGGACATCTGCTCCAGCCTGCTCCAGCCATAATGAGAACACAGGAATGAATTAGTCTCTCTCAAGGTACTCAAAGCTACAGGACACTGCATTTGTGGGGAATTTAGTTACCCACATATTTTAACAAGCATGTTCATGTGTTTTAGAGAAACCTGCTCTAATCCAGACAGTACAGGTTCTTGACAAATAAACCACAAAAATCCTCCAAACCCAGGAACTGTAGTTCAGAAATTAAAAGTGACACCAATAAACAAAGTATCCGAATGTAACATAGTAAAGAGTTTATTTGACTTAGAAAAGGTCTCTGGCATAACTCACTGGACACATATACATTAAATATACAAATGCATACCAAAATAAACCCAGAAGGCAGACATGCAGCCAAGAGGCTCATTCAGAACCACTCACCACTTCATGCCAGAAAGAGACACACGCCACAGCTTCATTACTCTGTCCAAAATGAGGATCGCAAATGTGGGCTCTGTGGTTGCATCACAAAGATGAGCAAACCCTGACTGATGAGCCAAAGAGTAAACACGATGTGTAGAACAGGCATCTTCTTGGAATCGTAGACAGACCTAACTTTGTTCTTTACAACAACAACAGAACAACAGATGTCTCCCATTTGTCCTGCCCCCTCAGGATTGCAACTCGGTTGCAAGAGGTGGCACCTTAAGCACAGACCAAATGAGAGCTTATTTGAAGACCACTAGCAGATGTCAACAGAATTCATAACCACCACTCCTTGCCCCTCTGCCCCGAGCACCATCAACCACACTCGATCTGGAGAGAGATAGAGATTCAGTTTACAGGTCACAACCTCAGGTTTCTAGCACTCATCAAGAACCACAACTGACAAAAGTAGTCAAAATAAATGTGGTCACCTCACCCAGACTCAAATCTGTTGCCACAGGAGAAGCCAAATAATCCAAGTTCAGCTGATCTTATCTTCAGGAAAAAACAAGTTCCACCAGACTCTGAAACATCCACTCTGGATCAGCAAGGCTGTGTGCATCCCCCAAAAGTCACACTGAGCTAAGGAGCAGATTCATATCATACAAGAAAGCAAGTTTGCTCTCTCAAATTAAGTAATTAAACAGTGTGCAATAAGGAATTCTACTAGCCCTTGGGGTCAAGGCATGAGACTCAGCTTCTGTTACAGGGGAAGGAATTTAAAAACAAATGAACACTGCATTTCAGGAACTGGTATAGCAACAAACCAGAAGACAAATGGATGAGAGACTCTCTGGAAAGCATGGAGTTCTGTTAGTTGGCAAAGTTAAAGTGCTTTCCCATCCATCATAAGAAAGTGAAAGTAAAGCATGTTAGTAAGCACAGAGGGAAAGGAAGGGCAAGTGAAACCAGCCTCTCACACTACGTGTGAAGTCACTCCACCCAAGATGAAGCAACGAGGACATAAAACAAAGAGATAGAGGACTTCCTGAAAAACCTGACCATATATACCAACATGGCACTAATTAGTTAATTAACCTATTGCACAATTAAAAAAATAAATATTTTGAAAGTATGAGAGAACAAGGAAGCACCAGATGACAACACTCTTATCAGAGCGAAAAGTGGAAAAATGTTGGCTTGATAAGTTTCTCTCTGATCTCTGCTAACAAAGTGAAATAAATACAAGGTGATTTTTTTCTCTCTCTCAAACACCTAGAGATTAACAGAAGCATGGCAAAGTCAGGTCAACTCAAACAATCCTGCAAACATACAAAAAGTAGCTTTTGGCACACCTGAAGTCAACAGGATAACTCATATATTGTTACTTCTACGTCCAAGTAATTTCCAACCCCTCTTTTCTCCCATTACCAGGAACAATTTTAGAAAATACCAGTGATAGTAGGAGCTGACAGACCCAGCTGTAAAACTACATCTTGCTCCTACACCACCTTCTACAGAAGCAAGCATTTAACCCACTGAGTAAGGATGAGTATGTTTAACAGAGAGCACAATACCTTTGGTATTCCAGGGTCTTGAGGCATTCTACAGGGTAAACTCAAACAGCCCTGCTTACCATTCAAATTAAATACGCTTCCCAGAAAGGCAATTTATCAATCAGTCAATCAATCGCATTTTATCAACCACAGACAGCTGTTTCATTATGACAACCCCTACTACAAGCCAGCACCTGGAAAAAGTCTTTGGAACAGCTTGCTCTGTGTTGGAAGCGCAGCAATTGCCTTCGCTGTGAATGCCACGTGCAGTGAAAAACACCAATGGTGTTTCGAAACAAAGAGAAAACTAAGCTTGTGTTTTTCTGATGCCTAAATAGTTTTTTTTTGGCAAGTAGGTATGTCAGTTTTCAGGTGTCTACTTACAATTAGGATTTCTTTTTTCTGGGTGCCACAAGAAGCCTGATTTATGACAGCAAAGCATGTAATTTAGATCACAAGAAAGCACAGTGAAACATCAATCCACACACCTAAGAAACAAAAATAACCCGCTTCTCCACTCTCTTAGTGGCCAGAACTGGAAAAAGGACAGTGAACAAGAGGACAGAGGTGTCAAACAGGTCATGTATAATTAATTTATATATGCTACGTATACCACGAACTTGCAACTTGGAAAGTGATGAATGAGGACATAGATGATATTAGTCTGTAAAATCACAAGTGGCAAGGAGATAAGCAATAGGGATGGTCATTGCTACATCTGACAGTGGAAGGATGAGGGTAGCTTGATGAAATCATCAAGAAAAGTGTTAGAACAGCCTGACAATAGTTCTTTTTTTTGTATCACACAATGAACTCGAGGTCCACTGCCACAGAACACTGTGGGAGGCCAAAAGTAGAAAAGGATTTTTAAAAAGGGACTAAGTGCATTCATTAAGGCCATGTCCAGAAGGAACTGTCAGTTCAGAAAGTCCACAGACTGCTGGAATGGTGTCAGAGAAAGATCTCTGTATACAAGCTTTATATTTTATGCTTCTGTGATCACCTGTTACTGGTTATCCTCAGAGAAGGGATGGCAGATTAGATAGCCTTTGTCCTGATTGTACACAGTGCTTCTTATGGATCAAAGCTCCTGATTTTGGTGTGGTTTAGAGTTTGGAAAGGTTAACTTAACAAAAAAAACACAATAAAACCAACACCAAAAAAAAGAGGAACATTTGGAAAGCTTCTGCTTCCTCTTTCAGCCTTCAAAGATGTGCTCCTTAATCATTCCGTTTCCATGAATGGTAAAGTATTGCTAAATTAGCGCCAAACAGGATTCTGTATCAGCTCCTAAAGGCTTCATTATTGCTCCCAGATCCTGCCCAGTCCCCTCTATACGGCACTTCTCCTGACCCAGTCTCAACTGCAGGTTAATCGCCTCCCTATATTCCATTTTCACTCTTTCTTGCTAAATCACTTTGTTCAACTGCTATATTCCTGACATGAAACAGTGAAGATACTGATCTGTTGGCCTCTGCTAGCTAAACCCTTCTCCCAGACCTCTCATTTCTGTGTGGGCAAGTGACGAGAGGAATCTACAGGAAGATTCCTTGTGGACAAAGGATTGCTATGCTGCTTATGAACATGCTGATTTCACCTAGAATTTGCCACTTTGATTGGATTTAGCCTTCCAGCCAGTCAGACCAATATGTTTCCGCGGTGCAGTAAACAATGCAATGCAGTGATTCTGCCTTGTAGCCAGACAGACTTAAGTAGCAGCACAAGTCAGTCAGAAAATCTCCTGCATTTATCTGGACACAGAGCAAGCATCTCTGAGACCAGTCATCACAGTTGGTTTTACATATAAAATATGTGTGCACACAGACATATGGACTAATACATTCATCACCAACCCTCATTTAAGAGGTTAACCATCCAAAGTCTCCGCTTCACCCAGTAAACGTGCCTTAACTGGGGGTGACAGCTGCATCCAGGATCACACAGTAGCTTTACAGACTGCTGCGTGAGGACATGGCTGTAGGTTGAAAATCAGTCAAGTTACTGTTCCAGCTTGTTCAGTCTTCAGTTCTCCAGACAATCCTCCCAAATCAAGATAACACACAGGTAGATTGTTTGGTTTTGTCGCTCGTAGTGGAGTTTGGACTCAGGTTACCTGGAATGAAGTTAAAGTAGTGTTAATCTTAAGTAAATAAGATCTGGATAAAGTTTGGACTCACACTTCAATACTCTCATTTATTATACACCTTGTGTTAGACTGACATTATTCTGCACTCTCTCGTGGTTTTATTTGCTACCGATGTGAAATAAAGAGACATTAAAATAAGAGCTAATTCAGAGTATACTGTAGAGAAAACCACTGGAGAAGTATTTCCAAGCTTTGGCCTGTACCCAGGTCAGCTTCAGCGGTATCCTCAAGTCCCAGTTGGCATTGAAAAAACAGTCTGTCCATGACTTGGGTGGGAGGTTTTCCAAAAAGTGAGGTAAAAACCACAAGTAAGGTCATTTCCTCCATTTGATCCCTACATACGTTCTCAGTAGAGGCTTTTTCACATCCCATTTTAGACACCTCAAGTGCCAGTATTTCCACCATTTCCTTTACAAGACAAATCCCAAGGGCTCAGGGTCTCTCACTTAAGTAGCACAGTATGCTGCCCCAACTTTTTATTGTCTTCGTAGTTTTCCTTGCTTGCTCTATGGATTCCTTCTCACTATCTGCACTTTCCAATGCCTGCACTGCTGTCTGATCTCCTTCACTACAGCCAGCTGTTGATCTGGATACCCCAGCATACTTTTTTCAAGCACACTCACAAAAGTGTGTTTGCAGAGACTTTGGCAATTGGAGAGCAGGCTCATGTATTTGTACAGAAGGAAGGTATATGCACATTTCCTAAGCAGTTTGAGCCAGTAGTGGCCAGTAGTGAGTGAGAAGAGGGAGGGCAAGCTGCCACAGGTCATAGTGACATGATACTGACAAGTCTCAACCTTGATAAGATGAAAGAGATTTCAACCCAAGCACTGCCTCTGAACTGGCCTTTGAGTAAGTAATTTTTCATGTTACTTTCTTGCTTGTGGGTTATGCTGGTGTGGCTGGGATAGAGTTCATTTTCTTCCTAGTAGGAAGGTATAGGGCTATGTTTTGGATTTGTGTTGAATACAGTGTTGATAATGTGCAGGGATGTTTCTGTTACTGCTGAGCAGTGCTTACACAGCATCAAGGCCTTTTCTGCCTCTCACCCCACACCAACAGCAAGTAGGCTGGGAATGAACAAGAAGCTGGGAAGCAGCATGGCCAGGACAGCTGACTCCAACTGACCAAAAGAATATCCCATCCCATCCCATAGAATGTCATGCTTAGCATATAAAGCTGGGAAAGAAGGGAAAAGGGAGGGATGTTTGTACTGATGGCATTTGCCTTCCCAAATTACCATTACATGGGATGGAGCCCTGCTTTCCTGGGGATAGATGAACACCCTCCTGCCCATAGGAACTGAGGAACAAACTCCTTGTTTTGCTTTGCTTGGATGTGCAGCTTTTGCTTTACTTATTTAAATGTCTTTAGCTCAACTCGGGAGTTTTCTCACTTTTACTATTCCAATTCTCTTCCCCCATCCCACTGGGGAGAGTGAGTGCCATGTGGGGCTTAGTTACTGTCTGTGGTTAATATGATACAGGTATTTGATCAATGTTTTCCTCACCCATATGTGATGGGGAAGAGAAGAGCTCTCTCCTGTCCCTCTCCTTTCCACCTTCTTCCATACTGCAACTTCTGGATAGCCACATGAGAGGCTGCACTGTGACCTGCCCTCACTTTTGTGGCTGTTCTTTAGGTTACTGACACCTCCCTACATCTCCCTGTGGTGTTTCATTCTACTTTGTGTCCCCTCTTTGACCCATTCTGTATGTTACTACTAAGTTTATCATTACTCTTATCTCCTTACCGCCCTGTTCCCCTGCCTGTATTTATCACATTCGAGAGCCTCATGTTTACTTCCAAAAGTGTTTGTTCTCCTCTACTAAATCTCAATTTCAAACTCCTTTATTCTTCTCATTTTCTACTTCAATCTTCTGACTTTTTTCCTACAAACGCCGCCACAGTTGGTACAAACACTGTCCTTGTATGTATGCAACAACATTCTTCTCTTTCTCTTTGGAGAAGAGGCTGAAAATTCCAGTTACCACCCATCCATGATCCCACTTTGGCTAAAAAAAACACTGATGATAACAAAGCAGCTATTTCTGTGTTAATGCAGTGCCCAAAGTAAATGTCATTTCTTCTTGTGTTCTGCAACTGACAATCATGAGGAGCAAAGGCTGATGTGTGGCCCAACTCAGGTTAACAGACCCTTCTGCCTGAGCCCACTTTGCTTCTTGCAGGGGAGAAAACACCACAAAAAGCCAGTGCCACCTAAAGGCATACAGCTTTCAAGTGCTTGCAGTGCTTCCCAGAAACTGCACACAGACATCAGTGTCTTTGCTGACCACAGTCTGCCCAGCAGCAGCTTAAAATTAACAAGATTCTGGTCAGGTTCAGAGCTGCTGCTGTTGAGTTCCTAAGTGGGCAACAGCGAAACTCAAGAGCTGTGTCAATTGAGTGATGTGGTTTAAGAAAGCCTTGTAAGACAAAGCACAGTCTGTGCAGCATGCTAGGACAACACCTCAGGACGTTAATTAGTACATGTAGTTCGGGACATTACTATCCGTAGCCCTTGTATTTTCCAGACTCCCGTTCTGACTTGCAGGTATCCTTTTCTAGCATGCAAACACCAAGTCAGATTTTCAGACTCTGTCACAGAATGCACTTTCATCACTTCCCTTCCCAGTTCAGGTTCTCTACATCACCCTTTGCTCTTACAAGACTAAACGTGACCTTTATCCTGCTTGAATAACGTCTTTCAATTACTCTGCGAGCTACTCGGGGTGTGTATCTGGTATCCCTATGCATTTGCAAGGTGGGATGTGTCTCTGTGGTGCTGCAGAATTAATAGTGGCTTTGGAGGATGTGTGCACAGGCAGGCCCACAGGGCTTAAGTGTGCTGTTTAATCTTTACAAAAGGTAAGGGCAGCTACTTCAAACTGTGAAGCTCTGAATAATTGCATCCTAACCTGACTGCATACCAAGCATCTTCCCCCTCCTTCATTTCCACTTCTTACCTCCCTCCTGTCACCCAGAGTATCATAGCATCAGATTTTACTAGACCTGCTCAAAGACAACTTAAAACTTTTAAATCTAAGTCAGTCCCATGGTTACCCAAGAACAAAGTGCCTCCCATTTTCATCTTGAAGCTGGACTTCTAGTCCATGCCCACATTCAATATTTTTTTATTAAACCCTAAAGAAGCATGTGCTACTGATCAAGGTAAATATATATATATTTTTTCCTCTTTTTCATGAGCCTCCATCTTTCTAGTGTGCCTAGAAAGATCTACTATCTCTATTCACGTGCCACTTTGGGACTATTTGACTACAGAAGCTTTCAAGAACAGAGTTTCAATTTAAGAGCAACACACAAGCAGTGACATTCCCCCAGGCTTTTACAACACCAGATGACCTCTGTCTACTTACTCCATACTTCAAAAGCTGTGGAGTCTCCTGTTGTCAACAGGCATTGTCAATTTGCATGAAACTACAAAAAATACTTGCCTGAACTCTTTAGAAAGACTTATCAAGTCAGGAAGCGCACAGCGGGAAGACTCATGTGCCGGACCTCTGTGCCCTTCCTGCATTTCTTCTCAATTCTTCCTTCCCCTTTATTGAAAGAGGTAGCAGCTCTCAGGAAGTAACAATGGCAATAAATAAAACCTGACCATAATAGCACAACAGCGTCTCTGTGGCAATGGTCCCGACCGAGCATCAGACTGCCTGGCACAGATCTGCTGTGTTAAAAGGAAGAGGGACGGCCCCGCTGCCCTGACTGCGCAGTGCCCCAGAAGGCTGCAGTGCCCCCTTATTCAACTGGACATCAATCTCTTTTGTGCCTTAATCTGGGCCTAATTCGCTGTGACACCGTGGGAGTGGCAGGCTGGTTGCTCTAAAACAACGGAGGGTTAGAAATGCTGGCTATCTTTGCTACTGTAAAGTGCTGACAAATCAGGGATTACACAACTCTCTACTTCTGTCACTAGAGGGTAGTGCAAGCCCTCAGGTCCATTCCTCCAGAAGAAATGCCCATACCTTTCCCTATAGGTCTTTGATTTTGTTTTTCCTGTTTGTGAGGAATGAGGCCCAGCAGCACATATTGTCTGTTCTCAAGACATGAAGTACTTTGGAGAGTGGACTTCCTTAGACCAGGGTTTACTTCTGCCTCCCCAGATGCTAAACACACATCCTAAAATGGGTCTACTATAGCCTTTTATAAACAGTCCATGCCTTCTCACCGTTCTTTCCGTGTTCATTTGGCATTTTAGAGTCTTCCTGTACTTCCTTCAGACAGAAATATTTCTAAAAGCCTGATCAATCACTGTTGCTGACCTTCCCAATACCTTTCTTTTCTTTTTTGTCTCAGAAGAATGTCTTTCCATTTCACATCATGGCAGTCTTAAGGGAATTGAGTCTCTCTACACCTGCATTTCGCATTCATCAGGGCACAGAATGGTCTCTGGCCAGACAAGTTGAGGAAAAATTTTCCCCCTGGAAGTAGTTTATATTCCTTCTAGCACAGGAGGTATTGACACCCAGCGCAGCTCACTGAGAGATGAAAACAACCAGGTTGAATAGTCCATAGATCTACTTCAATCTGACAAAATATCTAAAATGTTGGGAAGTTAGCTATGAACCCATAAACTGGGAAAAATCTTTATCATTTGTGTCCAACCAGATGAAGCCTTGGAAGGACTTAGTGAAAATATCAATCATGTGTTAGCAAAGAAAGAAAAGTTGAGATCTAGTATTTCTCCACAGCTTCTATCTTCATAACTTTCTCCGTTTGAAAAAGTAATAAGGGAGCAAATTAAAAACACTTCCACCCTCTCCTGCTCTCCTTGTCCCCTCATCTCAACATAAACACGTTTTCCTCACTTCTCTACCAATAACTTGCTGCAGTAAACACACCCAACTAAACCCAAATGAGGAAAGGAGGTGTTAAACTGGATATCTGTCTCCATCCTGCCCACCACTACAACAGTGAATGTACTGCTGTTGTTTATTAGGATAATGCACTCCACAAACTGTATGCACAACCTGTTCTACTCTGTCTCCTTAGACACGTTTCTCTCCCTTTGTCCCACACCTGCTTGCCAAGAAGTATGAGAACACATTTACATGAGAAGTACCAACTTTTAAGACTGCTGTTAAATTGCCTGTATAATTTGATACAACTTATAGTCTTCTTTGGTCCCACTCATTTTAATACATAGAGGAAATAATAGGATCTAGTCACAGGTGCTTATATTGAATATGTTTGCACCAATCAGCCAAACTCAGACCAAGGGGGCACAGAAGCAAAATATGCTGGTAGAGGAGGTTTTACCTGAGATGCCTCCAGTGCTTCGAACACTGGCATGGCCAATACTGAGCTGCTCATATTCCAGTTTCATGTTCCCAAGGTCTTCTCCTGAATGTCCTTCACTGGCAAAAGAATTGGCCTCAATGCTCGAGCCTGGAGACCGTTTGGCCTTGCGACTGAAAAGCCCACTGGCAAACCGTTTTCCTTGTTTTGAATTGGCCTGTGTATCTTCTTTCTTCACGTCACGAATAGACTCTCTGGATTTGGATTTATTTTTCATGTCCATGTGGAACCGAGAGAAGAGTTTCTGAGGGCTCCGATTCAGCTTGTTCAAGTTCTCCAGAGGTGGATCAATTTCCGGGAGCTCTTGCTCCAATGTGACTAAGTCATTCAGAAACTGATTTAACCGTTTCTTTGACTCACTTGTTTCCTCCTTTTCCATGTTCCCCTGATTATCCTGCCTGTGACGTGAAGCCCAAAGCATCATATCACCACGGGTTGCCCCTGCCACTAAACCATACTTGGGGTTAATGAACTTCCGAGCCACGGTGGAGGAATGAAAGCCTGGCTTCCCAATTCCGTGAAGGAATGGGTTGGCGATACCCAGTTCCTTGTAGAAATTCACTTCCTCCGAGATGGCATAGAGCTCACGAAACTCAATGTCAAACATCTCCACGTGTTGCCCTGTCAAGACGAGCAGGATGTTTCTGTCAATGTGAGACGAACTCCATGTGAAGCTGTGAGTCGGAAACAGAACAAACATTAGATTTTTGGGTGCACACTCAGATCAACTAACAATATCTAAAGACACTACCATGGGAATATGTGTCATTGTGCCATTTGCGCTTATGTTCTGGCCAAGAGAGGTCAGGATAGATACGTGAAGCTCTTTATTATTGTTCTTCATTAGGCATGCAGACTAGATCTAGAACAAAAGGCCCTAAAACTCTGAAGGGCAGCTCACCCTTTTAAAAAGGCAACACTGCATCAACAGGAGTTTCCACACTGAAAAGCTCACTGAAGAGAACCGAGCACAGTGCCTGGTGGGGAGTTCTTGCAGGCCACTACCTGAAGCAGCGCGGATCTGCTTCTAGCCCACTGAAATGGTCCACTAGCATGGGCATATTCTGTTCTCTCAGGAGCACCTTGTGCCCTATGCTACCTTCTGTATTGTCCCACCCCAGTTTCTACACATGCCACACAGATTGCAGAAATTGGGATTAGAAAGAGAATGACACGGGAAGAGGCCTCTTAAATCCACAAGCCATCTTTTTACTCAAAGAACGTAGCTTTACCTTAAGCAAAAGCAACCCACCTGTATGATCCAGTGGCCACCTTTTCACCATCCACCATCAGGAATCGGGATGCCAGGGTGCCTTTGATTTTCCCTGCTGGCATGTAAAACCCAACTCCTGTCACAGAACGTATGCGGATATTCTAATAGGGAGGTGAAAAGACAAAACTAAATAGGGCAGAGAATTAGATAATTGCCAGCTCCAAGTCTTAACATGCTACCTTATCTCACTACTTCTGGGATTACAGCTCATTTTGTATCAGTCATCAGGAATCAGAAGGGCTGCAGAAAGGAAAACACAGCACCATAAAACCTGTTGGCATCCCTTGTCTGTGCAAGTTACTCCCCTCCATTGGTTTACAGTCTTGTCCAATGGGTCAGCATCTTTGCAGCCCTGCCTACTGTCTTCAGCTATTTATCTTAGCCCAGCGGCAAGACAACGCTTTCAAATGCAAATAATCCTCAGTCTCCAGTCCTGGACTCTAGCTCAGAAGGCCCAGCCCACTTCAGGGGAATGAATCAGAAGAATCTCTGAGTCACGTCTGCACTCTCTGCATCCTGATCCCTATTCCACAGCACTCGTGAGCTCTTCTCCAGAAGAGCTTACATTAGCAAGACCACAATGCCAAGGGACTGGGCAACACCTGTGCAGTGCAAAGGACACAGTTACTTGGAGGGCAGTGTATGAGACAGGTCTATGATAACGTCTTTTTGTGCTTGTGTTCCAATTCCCAACACTACATGGCTTGACAAAACTGGGCAGATTAAAAGACTGGGACAATGTTATTCTTGCAAAAGAGAAGAGGGAACGATTCTAATGCTCAAAAGATAGATGCTTCCTGTCTAACAAAAGGAGAACCCTGACCTTTATCATTTTGCTAAGTAGCCCGAAGAATGACAATGCCCGCTCAGATTCCCCACTGTTCAACACAGAGTGAAAAAACACAGAACTTTTTTTGATTAAAAAAAAAAAAAAATTGACTCATTGTGATCTCCAAAGAAAACTCTTGTGTCAAACATAACAAAAGTCTGGCAAACCATGTCCTGTAGGCTCAGGAAGTCATATGACTCATACACACAAGACACACTTACTAACATCCCAGGATGATAGATGCCGATGGTTGGATTTAAATGCATTTTTACTCATCCCTGGCCTTAAGACAAAAACTGAGCTTTTCTCGTTTCATGTTTGGAGTTGGTGAGGAACTTTTTATCTTTGCAGAGTGAGGTACTGTCTTCCTACAGCAGTTTCCCTCCTGTGAGACTGTCAGCAGATGGTAATATCTTGCCACCTCAAAATGATACAATACCCAGGTGTTTTATGAAAACTCTCTCCATACTGTATGTAGACAATGGGCAAAATCCAGTGTTAACAGTTATTCTTCCTCTATTAGGACCATTGATGTATTCACTCTGCGTTGCATGAATGTGGCAATGGAAAAGAAGGGCGGGAATCAATGAACAATCTGAGCATCTGGTGATGACAGAAGACAGAATAGGCATCCTGACCCTGCAGCAATGACAGCCCATGGTAGTGGTGTGTCATCTCTTTCTCTGGAATCAGAACTTGCCTCTAAACCTTAAAGATACATCCCACATTGCTGCAATCTCCTGAAAAAAAAAAAGCTGTCCTGTAAATCTTGTGCAAGCATTCCAAAGGAAACATGTTGAAGAAAGGCAGAAAGGAAGAGTAGGCAATTCCTTTGCAGACAAACTGTGGCCTACTGGTGAAAATCTTTTAGAAGAAAGCAAAATAGTTACACAAAAAGTGTAAGCAGATGATGTTTCCTCTGTTGCTGAAAATCTGTAGAAGCAGCTCAGACGTCAAAGCAGATGTCAGCAGAAAGAGATATCATAAATAAGAGATGGATGAATAAGAGTTAACTGCATTAGCTTCTTGTTCCTCTTCAGCAATTCCAGCATCACGTCACCGTGATGACCGAGTTTGCACTATAAATTCTGTGTAGATATCTATGGAGAAAGAGGTAAGAGGAAGAGCAGAATGGGACTGCTTACTGTCTAAAGATGCAGAAGGCAAACAAAAGGGAACTCACCACTCCAATAGCATTGCAACTTTTTCTAAAATGCCAGGGCATCTTTTAATTCACTCTATCCAGGAGTTAAAATATGCACTACTGACGGCATCATTCCTGCACGTGATGACACAGTGAGAAAAGTACTGGGAAACCAGCACTGGAGCAAACAGAACCACTGCTGTGACTTCTCAGTTTTGTACCAAAGAGACTCGAGCTTAGGCCACAGAATACCCCTGAAGTTTGAAACAGGTCTATTATAATGATGTCTGTGCCTTGCTTTCAAAGACACTCGAGAAAAGAAACTTCCATCTCTGTTTTGGAGAAAGATGAGAAAGCTGCTCTGCTGGATGTCTTTTTCACGAAGTCCAGAAACTCAAAGGAGAGTAGCAGTTCACAGGAGCGCTGCTCAGATGTATGCAAGTGATGTTCATCCAGATTTAAGAAGGTTCTCCTAAAATAGTTAATATGAACCTCTATAACCTTCAGAGCTTTTTGAATTTTGTTTGTATTTTTTTTCTTTTAAAACGATTAATCAAGTATTTATGGAAGATATGTCCTTCCCTCCAGGCAAAAAGGCAGTTCCCTGCTGCTCAGAAGAACAGTTGGATCACAAGAGGGGTGAGTCTGGCATGCTGTAGGTTGATTCCAACGTAGCAACTTTTTCAGTGTTCAGCACAAGTTTGTAGTAGGGACAGACACTAAAAGCCATGAAAAATGCAAGGAATAGTGTTGCTGTTGCAGGCAACACTACGTGGTGGTTCAGGCTGATCTCCCAGCTCTCCGACAGTCGAGGGAAAGGATCACTGCACACACGGTGTGGATGGTGCTCTGTCTCCGTCTCTGTCCGTCTCCATCTCTCTCCGTCTCTGTCTCTCCGTCTCTCCCTTATTGTTTATGTTAAGCCCTTATATCTGCTGGCATAAGCACCTCCTCTATCTCTGCCCCGTGCCAGACCTCTCACTTCCTCTTCACCCCTCGCGTTACAATCCGAGATCTTCCGGACGCCTACTACAGAATAGAATACTAACTAGAAACATACAAAGGATTTCAGCCTGTATGCTTAATGGAATGAGATCCTTCTGAGACTGCTTCTGTAAGCCAAGCCAGGTTGACTGCTCTGTTGTGCTGCATGCACTATATGACGGTATATTTTGATACGGAACTGGGAAGCAGCAGTTCTTCAGTCTCTTATATCCTCAAGCAAAGGAAGAACACAAGCTCATTCACTCCCAGATGACCATTGCTGGATAGGCAAGTCTTGATTTCACAGACTGTACATGTCCTATAACTAAGATCCATACAGACAACAACTTGAAGAGCTACACTGGACTTTAGTTTGAATCATTGCACAATTTCTCGCACAGGAATTTCCTTGCACAATTTTCTTCCCAAACAGGAAATTTTAGGTCACAGGAGCCAAGAAGCTACAGGGACCCCTGTCTCAAGTGAAAAGCAAAAAATCCAAACCTTTCCTTTATCTTTCCTTCTGTATTTGCCAAACACTTTCTTATCCATCAACCCCTGTCTAAGCACTGTGATGTGACTTGCAGGGAGGAAGAGAGGTATGTGTCTGTCCAAATGACTTCCAAGATTCATGGCAACTGAAAAAGGCCATTGATCTGCAGGAGATAATGGTTCAGTATTGAATATCTTACCCGGATCTGCAAGTCACTGAGTTCAAGGCATCTGCACATTTCCAGGAAGAGCTTCACACTCTCTTCATCTAGGATTATATAGACTGGGATCCAGCGCTTATACGCTGCATCAACAATATCACGGAAGATGTCCCGGTCTGTAAATACATCCATGACCATTGCAATAATCTGGAAACAAGAAGACAGTAGACAGCTGAATAAAATGTTAGGAAC
Organism: Urocolius indicus; assembly: GCA_013401255.1. Lineage (NCBI taxonomy): Eukaryota > Metazoa > Chordata > Aves > Coliiformes > Coliidae > Urocolius > Urocolius indicus. The sequence goes on along the minus strand of WBNH01010561.1, from coordinate 270,910 downwards.
TGAGAGGCCTGATGTGAAATAAAGGAAAGCACTGATAATAGAATATGGAGGAGGAGCATGTAGGGGGAGACAAAATTACAGGTATGTACATGCCCAAGCACTGCCAATAATCTTGTAATTTTCTGGTTTGGCTCCTTGGCACTTTGGAAGGAACTTAATAGACGTCTTTCAGCGTTCTTCTTCCAAGGAAGGGAAGATGGCTTATTTCAGTAGCCTGAGGAATGCCAGAGCCAAATATCTAGCTTTTCCCTTCATTGCCTCTGTAAGAATCCACTTTAAAAAAAAAGAACACTGGAAATAGACTGAAAAAGAAGAGTGAAAAAACACAGCTCTAAGACCTAATTAGAAGGTAATGGAAGAATGAATGTGCTGAGGAATTAGAGCCTGAATCGTCAGCCATGGTTCCCAGTGTAGGCAGGAATAATTTTGTTTTCCTTTTTTCCCCACTTCCCTGTGAGAAGTCAGCTCTCAGGGCTGGCTTCCCAAGGAATGTCTTATGGAGCTCAAACATAAACATCTCATGTTTGTGAAGGACTGGAGCGTGTCTTCAAGATTTGGAGGCAAAATGATAATTTCCCCTCTTCAAGTGTAGTTTTTTTCCTAGTATAAAACTAATGCCTCTTTCCAGGCATAGATTTTATACAAAACAAAAGGTTGCACTGATGTGACAGACAAGCCTGAACATTCAGAGGATGACTAATGACAAAAATGAGAAGGTTACAGGAAACGTTAATGCTGATCTTACACGTTTTGCCTTTCTCTTCCTTTCTGTGTCTTTTACACCATTAGAAATATCAATTCACTTTCCTGCCCGAAAGAGTTACTCTCCCCAACATTTGAAAGGCTATGAATGAAGGAAACTACTGTTTTCCTAGTCCCACTGAGGTACATCAACTTGCCAGGTCAGAGCTCTCATGCTGACAGTATGCTGGGAATAAAGTTGCCCAAGTTATAATTTCCCAGGCACTGGGGTCACAGTGACAAGCTGAGCTGCACTGGAGACGGCACATACAGCGGTGAATGAAGCTGAAGACAGGATTTTCTTCACCTGAAGTTTGGCAGATATGCAGCTCAAGTTGCAGGAGACCCCTACGGAAGGGGAAATCATTCTCACCAGAGACATCTGTCCTTAGAAAAATGCCCTTGAACATACTGCTTTTGGGAAAGTGAGGCCACAGTACATGTCCCCTCTTGTGTTTGCCGAGTCTCTGCTTGTACGGCCAACGACAGCCAACACATCTGCTCTGTCAGGCTGCTTCTCTCAACAGTGCTTACACAAGCTTTTCTTTGTCAGAAAAAGAAAAAAAAGAGCTGACATTGTGTTTAAGCTCATCATTAACATGTAGGTTCCTGATACAGGTGAACTGCGGTGGAGCTACATTATACTAAGTCCCTAAATAACTTCTGCTAGGCAGAACTGGATTTCAGGTCCTGCCTTGGTTCTCACTTCCCAGCACAATGCAACAAGCTACAGGGAGTGCTACCAGAACCTCTGAAAATTAAAATACAATGAACTTGTGTCACTTTATTCCTGAATGACTTCGTATACAGGCATATTACAATCAAAGGCACGAAGAGTTCTTGCAGTAACTGAGGCCTGTTATGCTCCCTTCTCCTTCCACACGCTGTGGCACGGATATAGTTATTTAGGAGCAAGAATGCCAGATTTATTCACCTGAAGTAAGAACATTCAGGTAGGGAACCGATCAAGGATAGCAGAAGCGTGAATTTGTTCTCATTCCAAACCCCTTCATTTGCAATGAGACCAGCGACTGCAGAAATGACACCACATCCTGGACAAACCAGGATTAATTGATAGTACTGGCCTTGCAGTATGAAGGGATGGTTTCCTCCATGCTTTGGGACCCTGGGTCAGTTCAGGCTTCTTTGCAAGGCTGGAGACTAAACCCATGAAAACTGCAGGCCTGTATGAAATGCAGATGAGCTGCTTTGCAGATGGCACTTCCAAGTCAGCAAAACGTGTGGCAGGCAACCCCTGTTGCTATGTCAGTCTTCTCAAACTCTTGCCACAGCTGGTGATCTGTCAAGATTACCTAGGAGCGTTCCCAAATACAGCAAGTTGGAGCATGAGAGTCTACACCTGCAGGAGGTTTTCCCTGTTCCTCTACCTATCCTATGGCTATCACACTTATCTATAGGGACCATAGGTGTGCCCCGCATCATCCTGGGCTTTAAAGACTGGCAAGCATTAATTTGCCAACCTCATTGCAGCAAGTTAGCTTAATTAACATATGTTTGTAAAACACTGTTGATAAGCCACCCACAGGTATGTGCCACATAGTACTAATATCTGTTTAGACCCTCCTCAAAAAAAACCAAACCCAGCAAAACCACACTCTCATCTCCTGAATGAAAAGTTGCCACCCGGAGACTGGTTTTTTTCCCCTGGCAGGGCCAGCTCAGCTGAACACAATAGGCATAGTTATCTATGAAAAGGACCATTAAACATTCAAATGGCTGTTACACATGAAACCACCTTTGGGCTGGGAGGGGCCAAGTTTGTCCGGTCACGTGAAAAAGTAAAAATCTACAAAGGAATTAATTACTTTTATATGCTGGGCACAGCTGTGGAAAAAACCCAAAGTTTCCCAGTCCACGTACAGCCTGTAGAGGCATTTGTAGCAGCGCAAAGAGGATGTGATGCTGCACTTAATCAGAGCGTAAGGATTTTTCAGCTTCTGTCTCTTCCATGCAACTGATCACACCAGTTGCTGAACAGGATTATGAGGTGCGTACATACTTCCGTGAGCAGAGAGCTGAGATCACCTGACTCACTGGAAAGTTTTCTGTGCTTCCCAGCCGATACAGTCTTAACAAGTCTGCAAAAGTTGTGTGTATAGTATGGGCTCTGGGTGGGGAGCAGGTAGAAAAGAAAATAACTAATGAATTTGAAGGCAGAAAACCCAGAAAGCAGCAAAACTAGGAGCAGGAATGAAGTCTCTTACACCATTATCCCCTTTCGCCAGAGGTAAGTCACCTCTGCATGGGATCTTTTCCTGGGTGGTCTTCATTGGAAACTTCACCCACGCCTAGAAAAACGTTGTCATTGCCCCCACCACCTATTCAACACAAGCTCTAGTAGCATCACAGCTGGATTGTCTTCTTGTCCTGTCACCACTAACAGTCCTTTCCAGACAAAGGTAAATTGGAGGAGCAGACACATATTGTCTGGACTCCGGCTGCTTGAATTCCAGGCTGGATGGCATTGAGATCACAAAAAAAAAAAAAAACCCACAACCCCCCAAAATACCATCTCATAAACAAACTCACTGCCCTGTGTTTAACTAGGGATACCTGTAAGTACAGGAGAGGTGGCCGTAACAGCATCACAACCTGCCTTCACCTCAGCCAAGGAATAAGACTGGGCCAGGGCAAAGAAAACCACTGGTAGAAAACCCCAGGTGGGGAAGGCGCGTGCACACTGGGGTTTAACCCCCTCCCAGGCATCAGCGTTGGCCAACCGTGACGTGGACGCCAGGCAGCCGAAGGGCCAACACGCTTTGGAGGTGGCCGTCAAGGGAAGCTCAGCTGCAGCGGGCTCTCACTTCCCTTCACTCCACACGGCCCCTCTTCTCTTTGCCTTGGTGCCCCCGAACCGGGTGCGAGGGTTGGGACGGGGCGGCCCCGCCGACGGCTTTCACGTGGCGGTCGGGCCCTACCTTCTGCGCCCGCTGGATCATGTCCCGCACCACCTCCTTCACGTGCGGCGCGCTCTCTTCCTTGCGGGGGTGGGTGAAGAGGGACACGCGACTGATACCCCGGTAGAAGGTCTTGTCGGTCCACCCCATGTCCAACGGGGGCACCTCCGTGTCCGAGCACTCGGGCCAGTAGGCTAGCGACAGGGTCTCGCCGCCCGGCCCCCGAATCACTTTGCCGCCCTCGCGGGGGTCGTCGTAGCCCCGCCAGCCGCCCCGCAGAGCCTGCAGCTCGCGGGTGGAGAGAAAATCGCGGAGCTGCTCTTTCCTCAGCGCCTCCCGGTACGCCGCCTCGCCACGGGTCACCAGCGTCTCCAGAGCCCGGCGCTGCTCCTCGCTGTAGTAGAAGCGAGCCTGCGCCTCCGTCACTTTCTCGTTGACGTGCGACTCGTCCAGCAGAAGCACCTGGGACTCGGCCATGGTGCCCGGCACCCGCAGCGCCGGCGAGCCGGGACGGCTGCGGCGCGGCGCAAAGGCAAAGCCGGGCGCTCGCCTCACCTGGCCCTGCCCGACCCCGCCCCGACGGGTGGGGCGGCCGCACCGCCCCGCGACGGCCCCTCGCGCTCGCCCCGGGGCACGCGGCTGTGCCCCTCTCTGCACGGACCCCGTGCTGGCTTCTCACCTACCTCTTCCCCTGCAGGAGAATCAGGCGTGGGCCTGGGGGACGTTTTGGTTTTGTTCTCCCCCCCCCCCCCCAAAACCTTTTTTTTTTTTTTTTCGGGGGGCTGCCCACGGGGAAAGGGGGGGGGGGGGGGGGGGAAGCGAGTGGGAGGTGGGTAGAGCAGCACGGCAGCCGCAAGCTGCGGTCCGTAGCTGACCGCTCCAGATCCACTTAAAGAGCAGCAGTAGAGGCTCAGTCACTCCCAAAAAACCAAGATGTGGGTGCCCTGAGTACAGGGGGGAAGATGACAGAGTGATTCACCCGAGGCCACCCCGGCAGGCTGGTGGCAGAGCCGGGGATAAAACAGCCCAGCTCCCCGTCTCCATGTGGGAATGTGAATAAGTACCCCCCGGCCTCGACACGCACACAGAGACTAGGGGCTGTAGCGTTAAATTTTGACTTCTGTGTGCTATACGATGGCTGTTCAAGATTCAGGCCTCGCCGTGGTTTGCAGTGCAAACATAAAGGACGAAAAAACTCTTACTTCCTCCTTGCTGCCCAGGGACAGAGGTGGCAGGGATGGGAAACGGATAAAGGCAAGGTAGTGGTGAAATACAAACATTCAGAGGCATTTACGGTGCTTTATGTATATGATTAACCCTAAGTGCTCGCAAGCACAAAAAAACTGTAGGGACAGAGTTGCTGGAGTTGCTCTTTCTCTCTTGTCTGTAAGCAGTCACCCGCACTCGGTTTGAGTTAGCTTAAATATCCAGTGATGAGGTGGAGTACGTCCTGTGTTGTTCCGCTCCTTTAGGTAGAAGGGAGAATTTTAGTATTCCAGGTTGTCATCGATAGCTTTTCCTAGCATGAAATTCACTTAATATTTGAAATTGCACTTTGCAGAGGTCTATTCTTCTGCCTATCAAGTCTGCTTTAAAAATTAATTTCAATATAGGTTCTTTTAGCGTGATTTCTGATGGAAATGAGGCTTCACGTGGACTGCTGTCAGCATCTGTCTGCCTGTCAGTCCATCTCTCTAATAACTTTTGAACTCACTGGCTGATTTCAAACAAGTTTGGCAGAAGCATAATTACATCCCTACAGATTTTGTGAAAGTAAATGGCCTGATAGCAAAAAGAGACCTTGTCAGAGTCCCTGTCTGGGAAAGTTACAGTGTGAGTTCATGCCTTATTAGATTTTAGATATTCCATAAAAGTGAAAACGGTAATAAGTGCCTGATCTGTGTGAAAAGCTTCAAATGAGGTTTGTACCATCTTAGACACTCTAGTCAATCAACCACAACATACAAACACACAGGAGATGCAGCTTTGTTAGCTCCGAGTGCTCACGACACTACTTGTTGGGTGGTTGTTGGTTTTTTTTTTTTTTTTTTTTTCTTTTTTTCTGTACCAGAGGCTGCCATCATCTCTGCTATTTCATGTGTGGCTAAATAAAACCTCTTTAATCCTAGGTGCTGTATTCATTTGTAGCTGCACAACATGATCCTTTGTGTTCAGCTAAGTCTCCCACATGAAAGCAACAGTAGGTTCACAAACATATGTTTAGTTTTATATTTAAAAGTGAGCAAACATTTCCCACATCCAAGTAAAAGCAGCAGAGATTTTTTTTTTTCAGGTTGTTGTGATGAAATGTTTAGCCCCCATCTCTCACTCTGAAAGACAAAGTGTTGTCTGTGTGTTGATACGATAAATAGGGGTGAGGAGCCGTGCAAAAGCTGAGAGAGACCCTTTCTCAATCCATGTATGTGTCCTGTCCTCCCCTCCCTGTTCTCACAGCAATGCATTCCAACTAAGCCTGTTTCCTATGTGGAGTTTTTATCATAGTTTGATGATTCAGTGCCTTTTGATTTACACTGACCCTCCAGCCTCACCTCAGAGACTGGTAAAAAGGGCTGTGCAAACAAACTGCCCTCTCTGGCACAGAGGTAACCCAACCCTTTGGGACTGGAGAGGAAGAAACATAGCAGCAGGCAGAGTGGGGGAGAAATACTTGTGCCTGGCCCTGCTCCTCTGGGATTGAGGAGTGAATTCCAGTTTCTACTCCAGAAGAGGCTTATTATTGGTTCAGCTCAGGTTTTCCCCTCTGCACCTAGCACTGGCTCTAGAGAAAGAAAAAAAGGGGAAACCTGCTTCTGAGTTGGGCCGAGGCAGCTGCAAATCCACGCAGAACTACACTGTCAGTCCTTTGATATTTTCTTTTGTTCCTGGGGTTTGCTTGCTGGAGGGGCTTGCATGTGCGTAGGCAGGGTTGGGTCTCTTTGCTTTTCACCTTTGTTTGGGTGACGTCCCAGCCAAGTCCTGGTGAAGGTCTTGCTTACTTTTCTGGTCTGCTTCCAAAATATTTTCCATAGGATGTCAACTAACCTATCAGGAAATATTGCCTGTTATTGTGGCCCTCCCCCAACCCATTACAGTGTTTTAAATCTTCTGCCTTCAAACACCTCCCACATATATTCTGGTTACTTGGGCCTAATTGCTTCACTTTCCTTTGAGAGGCAGTGCAGGTTGTGCATTAGATAAAGATATGACACCTTATATTTAGCATTAATTGTAACTGCGCTTGTCCTGAGCATATCTCTCTCTTGCCAGTCCTTCCTGTGTAATTTCAGTCCCTTAAATAGCCCACCACCACATGATATATTCTTTGATAAATTTCCCAGCAGTATTTTTCTTGTGACATAAACTGCTACAAGCTCTTGTTATAAACCTTCGGGTCCTCAGCTCTTTAGGAATAAAGTTCTGATGCCTTCGCCCTCACCTACATCTTATTTCTCATAAGAGCGGTCAGCATCTGCTTACAAAATGGGAGTGAAAACAGGGACAGATATGAGGGTATCATTTTGTGATAAAATGGTTGAGAGCTGCATAGTAGAAGCCTTTTCTTGGAGGAGCAGCATCCTACAAAACAAAACAACGTGATTTACTAAACCGTACTACCGTTTGGGTTTTTCTTTTGTTTTGGTTCTTTTTCTCCATAAAAAGCAGCGACTGGTTAAAAATGGGTTTTCGAAAGAAAACGGGATGGCTTAAGGGAGAGTGTTTTCCACTTCTCAGTGTCCCAGTGGCAGGTTAGCCTGAGGTGATGGAGCTTTGCTGTCTCGAAAGGGAAGGGTAAGTAAATAGATGCCTGTGCCTTGGCTGTTATTAAGCACTACACTCCTTCCCTGTCCTGGCTGGCACCACAGCACGACTCACAAAGCCTCGGCAGACATCACATCTCGACTCTCTTCTCTGCAGCCGGGATCCAGGAGTTTGTGGGAAGACTATTACGTGCGCAGCAAGCCATGCTCTGCTTGTCCCAAGCCTGAAATTTCGTTTGCACGGGCTGCCAAGCCAGCACAGGAACGGGTGCATTAGTCACATGCAAGGACTGGCAGAGCTAAAAAGCCCGAAACAAGGTGATTTCAGGGTGGAGAGGAAGAAGCATTTGCCTTCACCGCTCTCCCTCCAGCGACCCAAAGAGCTGCAGGCGGTGGAAGGGTAGGCGTGCCACTTCTGTAGCAGCAGTGACAGACTGCAATCCAGAGGATGAAGAAATGCTTTCAGATGATTCCTTTCTGACATATTACACTGCCTCAGGGAGAAAAACCTAGCTGCTGAACTGGAGAACTGCCGCAACTGAGTCAAGTGCTTCTGGCCTCCCACTCAGCTTTTCAGCTGTTGTTTCCATGTGAGAGTAAATAGGTAAGAGAGTCCTCTGAAGAGAGCAGAGAGGAACAACTGTGTTTGCGGGCTCATTTCTTGCAGCAAGCTATATGCTGACTGAGCACGCACAGAAAGGCCTTTAGCTGTCTGCCTGGCTGCTCCCTTTCACAGGGCAACAGTTTGAGGCAGTTTCCTGTAAGAAATAGTGCTGACCCAGGTCTCTTGCTTAATCTTTCAACTCTCGTATAAGCAAGGACTCAAAAGTGGTTGCAATTCAGAATTCATCTGAGTTACCCTGCAGGCCCTTGGCCAAGTTGTCTCCTACCTGTAAAATGTGAAAATCCTACTCAGCTTCAAGTGTTTGCTACAGGGAAAAGCTTAAAAAAAATTAAAACTCCAGGATAACATCACCTGCATTTACTTTGTTTTCTCCTATTTGGGGGAAGGTGGGGGGGGAGGAGGAGGGGAAAGATAACTAGAGTCCATTTCCACATGAGCACAACACTGAATGGAAGCTCTTGCTGGAGAAAACCGTGAGAAATGAGCAATGTCATCACTGAATAGGATGTTTAATTGCAGTTATGTAGCTCTCAAATTACAGTGTGCTTTATAGACAAAGGAACACCAGGAATGGGAGCACTGATAAGGCAGTTACAAGTCTACAGGGCTGTATTGTTACCTGTGCACTGGCCACCTCTCAGCGTGCATCACTACTGACTCTTTGGAGAAGATGCTGAGGTGAGAGTGATGGGAAGAGGAGTGGAGCACAGAGGGAAGGTTGGGGTGAGTGTCCCAGGCAGGGGCTGGAGGGATGAGGAGCAGACTTGCAGGAAGCAATTAACAGGACAATGTTGCTATGATGAAGCAGGCCAGATGAGCTGGGAGATGGAGTATTGGTGCTAATGATAAGGATGGAATGTCCCAATGCAAAGTGGTGGATAAGAAGGAGTCAGTGGAGAAGATGCAAGAGTGAACATATTTGTTTGAAAAGCTGCATAATCAGTAGAGGAAAAGAGAGCAGTGAGAAGCAGAGATGAGGCTCTGGTATCCGCAAAGTTTTAGCCATCCTGGAAGATGGCTAAAAAAAGCCATGGCAAAATAGAAAGCCATGTTTTTTATAAGGAGGAGGGAAGAATAGAACTGAGAGGCTTGAATACAGTGGGGCGAAGTTAGAAGTTGGATCTAAAACTGCAAAAATGGAGCAGAAGAAAGCAGTTCATCCCCCACAATAAATGCAAAACTGAAGAGAGCAGCATAGGAAAGAGAAAAGGAACCCTCTGAGGTGAGATACAGAAGGCTGAATTGTAGGCTTGAATTTGTAGATGAAACAAATTGATTTGTAATTCATGAACAGGCTGGGGGTTGATCTGCTGGAGAGCAGCTCTGCAGAGAGAAGTCTGGGAGTGCTGGTCGATAATAAACTAACCATGAGCCAGCAATGTGCCCTCATGGCCAAGATGGCCAATGGCATCCTGGAGTGTATTAAGAAGAGTGTGGCCAGAAGGTCGAGGGAGGTTCTGCTCCCCCTGGTGAGGCCTCATCTGGAGTCCTGTGTCTAGTTCTGGATTCCTCAGCTCAAGAGGGACAGGGAATTGCTGGAGAGAGTCCAGCACAGGGCCACCAAGATGATCAGGGGACTGAAACATCATCCTTATGAGGAAAGGCTGCAGGAACTGTGGCTGTTCACCTGAAAAAGAGGAGACTGAGGGGGGATCTCATTAATATTTACAAGTATATAAATGATAGATGTCAAGAAGTTGGGTCATCCTTTTTTTTTTTCTATTGTATCTAGCAACATGACAAGGAGTAATGGAAGGAAGCTGAAACACAAAAAGTTCAATTGCAAGAAAAACTATTTCACTGTTCGGGTGAGGGAGCCCTGGCACAGGCTGCCCAGGGAGGGTGTGGAGTCTCCTGCTCTGGAGGTTTCCAAACCCGCCTGAACATGCTCCTGTGTGACCTGATCTAGGTTGTCCTGCTTCTGCAGGAGGTTTGGACTGGATGATCTTTGAAGGTCCCTTCCAACCCCTACCATTCTGTGATTCTATGAACACCAAGAAAAATGCATCTAGATTGGTAAATGTGGTAGAAGGGTGTTTATTGGGTTTGGAAGATGGACTTTGCTGATCAGCATACATTGGGCTCTGTATCTAGCTTAAAAATATCCAGAAAGGCAACATAAAAGAGAAGTCAGCTCCTCCTGACCGTATCAGAGACACGACTAGCTCCAGAGGATGCCTACCTTTCACTTGCTAGGGTTTCTGTCCAGCAGTGCCACATTGAAGCTATATGGAGTGGGTGCAAGCGACTTCATTGAGTCAGAGAAAACAAATAAAAAGAGCCAACCAGACCTTCCTCCTGAAAGCATGTTTCCAGAGAGACATGTTGTAGCTATGAAAGCAAAACTTTACAGGAGATTACACCTGAAATCTGCTGCTTAGCATTTTTTTTTTTCCTTGTAAATCCAGAACTATGGCGATAAAAAAAGTACCAGTCGACATCCTCTACCTCTGTTCTGTCTGCTTTTTGTATGGACAAGTCAGCTTTTGGCTTGAATGAAACACTTAACAGCAACATTTATCCCCAACCATAACATTGCTCCAAGCAGGGTTTTACTCTGGCCACTCCAAAGCCACACAAGTAGAAGCTAGCATAGTGCCCACATTTTGATACAAAAAAGAGGCCTGCCTGGGACTTCAGTAGGGAAGAGCTTCTAAACCAGCCATCCTGAGGCATGGTGATGGTTTTGGTCCTGACAGATTGTCTTAGGGACAGTGATCCAGGCAGTCCCCTCTCTGGATCTACAGACACCTGAATTCAGGCTTAGAATATAATATTTTTCAGATCAGCATTGACAGAAAGATCTGGTTTTGAATCCTTCCAGAAGCAAAGCCCAAATGCATAATGCACTTATGTTCCTCCAGTGCCTGTTTTTAGATCCATTTCTTTTGCAACTCAATTAATCCAGATTTTGCTGCTCATTTTAAAATAAATGGCATATCTCTTAGGAAGGTTTATAGCTTTCAGTCTTAGAGGTTTAAAAATAATGAAATGGATTCTGAACTAATCCAGATTCATAAACCATTCTCATCTGTTAATATCTGAGCACTTTGATCATCATATTTAAGAGATTCTTTTCTCCAAAGTGGTATTTTCCAGACAGATTGTCCCCCACCACTCTTTGTTTTGAGGCTGCGGTAGGTTACCGTGCTGCAACCTTCATGCAAAGGAAGGGAGGGGGAGGAGGAACTGCAGCAGAAATAAGCCACAGCTCTGAGATTATCTATGTTCCTTTTCCACCTCTTCTGTTTATGGAGAGTCCATAGATCTCTCCTTGTGTTTAGCCTATCCTCCTTACCTGCCTTTTTGTATTTACCTTGCTGTTCTTTAAAAACTCTTCCCTTGAGAGTAACCGTAGGCATTTTTCCTTATACTCTTCCAGCAAGGCTGGCTCACTAAACATGTTTCTGCTTGTCAGACCCCCACACCTTCTTCCCCACCCTCCTGTACGTACTTTCTTCTGCTGGAGAAGCAGCTGCATCCCCTGGGGAAGCATACAGCCTGTGACAGATCCCAATCCCTACTAGGGTATCTCTGCCCTGACAAGCAGGATGAGGGAGTCCAGTCTTCATGGCTCTACTTCCACTTTGTCGAGGCTGCCAATTAGTAGAGGAGGCAATGATTGGATTTTTTCTTTTTTATTTTTTATCATGCTGACAATCGACCTAAGCCAGAGTAAGGCTGGAAATGCAATTAAACAGTGGATGATCTTGGGAAGGACTGCAACTAATGGTTTAGCATTTTGCATTTCTCATATACATTCTATTTATCCCTCTGTTCTTCCTGCAAGTTGCGTAGAGGATGTAGTGGGGCCATTTCATCCTCTCATGTAAGGTAATTGCCTTGTGATCCTTTTTCAGCACTACAGGGCAAAGTGAATACCAGATTGCTGCTCAGATATCCCTCATGCTGATGTTTGGGGTAACACTGTGACAAGCAATGTGAGACGGTGACCTCGGTCACCAGGTAGCGTGACAACTTTCCAGCTAGGCTTCATTTGACAGGCCTTAGCTGCAGCAAGGCTCTTTTGAGCTTTGGGACAAACGCACCATGGCAAGGCAGCCTTACAGCCTCTATCCATCACCAGCTCTGGCTGGTGCTCAACATTGCAGAATGAGAGGCAGTCTTGCATACAGTGCTTTTTGTTCTCCTGTGGGTATCGAGTCCCACATGCATGGGAGACTTGGGTAGGCTTGATGTTTAGGGTGAATGGGTAGGCTCTTGCTCTGGGTGTCCAGGACAAGCAGCTAAATACTGCTGTGAGACTACATAACAATACTGGCAAATTAGTTCAGTCACTTGGAAGAGAGAGAGTTTGGATTGACTTGTTTGTCTGCAGCACTAGGTAACCTACTTTTACCAACACTGCCCTGGCAATTTAGTTAGATTAAGGTGATTCCCTGCCTCCCTCTACTCAGTGGCCTGCCAGTCCCTTTTGTTCTGAGCTCATCTGCGTTTGGAAGGTAAACAGAAGGTACACCCATGGTGACCTTTAGAACTAGAAGCCTTTACAGTTTGCATAACACTGCAGATACATACATGCCACGATAGTAAATAAGCTAGAGTAATTATGGAATAAATCCTTGCCCCAAAGAGATACACAGATATAAATGATGGAGCGTGCTGCCAAGCAAAAGAAAATACAGCTCAAACAGAGAGGGTTGTGCTGCAAACACCCAGGGTTTTTGCTAGAGGAGGGAAGAAAGTTTAACCAACATGAGCAGGCTCCAAGGACAAACTGAAAGAGGTCAGAAAGTCAGAGAAGATGAGAGAGAAAGCAAAGGAGATGTTTAACTGCCATGTGAAGGTCCAAAGACAGGGGTCGTAAGAGATGATGAGAAATGCTATGCTGGCATAAAGATAGTCATGGAAAGGGAAGAAGAGCTTTGAGTCTGACATCCTTGGCTCTGCTGTTGTTTTGCTATGCTACCCTTGGCAAATCACCTTCGTCTAACTTTCTCCACTCATCTTTGTATGTCCTGGCACTGACTTTTTTGGAGAAAGATGATCATTCCTACAAGTGTATGAAATATCCATTGCAACCAGGCTTCGAACTCAGCGGGTGCATCTCTATCATGGACAGCAAAATGCAATGGAAGATGAGAACAGGCAAGGCTCATCTGATAACAGGGACTGACAACATATGCTGTGGCCATGAAGGAGAGCAGGATGCTGAAGAGAAGAGGGCAAAACCAGGCACCAAGAACAACGCTTGCTCGTGGCAGCGGGATAGGAGAAGGAGCAAGGAAGAAAAAGAAATGTTAACGTCATTATGTGTGGGTGGAGGTGGGGAATAGGCAAGCAATGGTTTGGTAGAAAAGGCAGCTGCTATTTTAGTCAGACTGGATTAATTTAATCTCTGATGTAACTCCATTTACGTCAATTTTGGTTGGTTGAATTACATAAAGAATTAATTTAGGTCAATGACTTGAGATGAGTCATCCCAAAATAAGTTTTGGGGTGCAAGGAAGAGATGTGAAACAAAGGCCAGGTGAAGAACTGGAGCCATCCTGGATTTGGAGAGAGGTTGAGGAAGGGAGAGTGAGGATAAGAGAGACCACAGGACCCTGCAGGGATGTTTGCTAATGATTATTATTCCAACCCAGGACGATTTGCAAAGCAAAGGCACTCTGGTCCCTGCACTGTAGTGGCTAATGTACTGCTTGTTCCTTCTCATGGTCCTCTTCCCCTTGCCAGTTCTCTGGGCATCTCACACACTGAGAGATCATAACAAACTTTGTTTTTATTTTTTTGTGTTTAATCACAAAAGTCCAGATTTAACCTGAAATAATCTTTGGATCAGGGTTTCACAGGGCAGCAACTGTATTTAGCAGAGAGGATGGCTCTGATTTTCTCCTAGTACAGCTTCCTTGGAGTCAATGGAAATTAATTTCTTCCATTAATTCTCCAGAGAGAGCATGAAAGCCAAATGAAACCAGACAAGGCCATTCTTATGCTGGCGAATAAGACCTTAACTCTCACCAGCCTGCCCATGGAACACATGGGAAAAGTGTCTGAAATACTTGACACCGTCTTTGAGGTTTGCAAAGAAGTGCCTCTGAACAAAGCATAGAAAATAAAAGAATGATGCCATTACACTTAATGAAATGAAAACAAAAAAATAATTAAGCACATCTCTTGCTTCGCTTCCTTCTCATTCCACTTTTTTTCTTTCCCTTCACATGCTTTCCAACAATTGGTTCTGATGCCCCTTGTAAATTGGTGTTTATTTTCTCTTAATTTTGTGTACTAAGATAAAGTAAGACCACGAATTCCTGAGGTTTCTTTTCTTTCCCCATCTTCATTTTCCCCGTCTTTTATGTTCCCATTCACATGTTTCCCATTTCAGATTTTTGTTCTTAGAAATTATGATCTTCAATTGTATTTTTGTTTCCATTCCTTTCCTCTATAGCTTGGCCCTATTTTCATTCCTCTGTTCTCTTGTTCCTTGTTCAAAATCAGCTTTAGCTGAGAGAAGAAAGTTGGTATACGGTTAAAGATTAACTTTAACCATCTCTTTGAAACCTACCCCAAACTCAGCTTCCCTAGTTTCCCAGCTTCCACAAATACTTGGTACTGCACAAGAAATAAACACCCACAAAGCAGTCTCGTCTCATATTCAATCACCATAATAAATACAAACTCTCTTCTGTAACATTCAATCATTATATTTAGTCTTAATATCATGCTTTTCATCTGCAGACACCCACACAAGCATTGGTTAATTTGTCCTTACAACAGTCCTGCAAGGTAGGTAATTACGTGTTATTATCTTCATTTTACACATAAGGAAACTCCAGGAGAAATTACGAAACTCCTAACAAGCACATATACCCACCAATCCAAACAGGTACTAACTAACCCTATCTCCTGCACACATACTCACAGCAGTGTTCATATATATTAGTGTACCCTGGAAGTGAGGGACCAGCAAGCTTGCTGTAGCACAGGAGAGAGGTGCTCCACACGTTGCATCCATCAAAATGGAAACTTCTCAGAACGTGAGATTGCCCTGGACAGCAGAGCAGAGGAGCAGGAACCAGTGAGCTCTCTGGAGCACTCCGTTTTCTGGGCAGCATTTCATGACCTCCCTTTCCTGAAGATGAGTGAGTGTGCAAGGTGAACTCCTCCTTGCCCCCTGTGCTTTTTCTGAAGCACCACTGAGGTCTGATTTCATGTTTGCAGTTTCACCACCGGTGACCACCTTCGCTCTATCAACACTTATTTCTGACAAGGAGTTGGGAAAACCCAGTCATACACAACCACCAAATGAGCTCCTGGACTATTTGAATGCTAATTACCTCTTAGTGCTCTATCTGACTCGTTCTACTGCCTATCAAGATGTCAAGGTGGGAAGATAATAGACCTTCTGGACCACAAGCAGCTGCACACACAAACCCATAGAAAGATGGGAGAAACATTAGTGGCAAAGCCAGAGGATGAAAATGAAGATATGAGTAATTAACTTTGATACAGGATGTCAGCAACCTGTGTTAGAGTATCTTGTGTGCAGCAACTCCCTCTTCTGTGGGAACAGGGTGCTCTGTTCCCACCCCATGTAGTATTCTTCCGTGGCAGCCCTTGCACAGCAGAGGGTCCAGGGACTCTGTAAGGCATGGCAGGGTCCATTTTGGAGGGTCGGATACTCAAGAGTGGTTAGACATTGGATTCCCACTTATGCAAGAGAGTTCTGCTGCAACTAATGGCCATTAGATACCATTAATGGGCATTAGGTGCCACTAATGTAAAGAAATTGGATGTGAAAATGAAGACCTCTTTAAGGACTCGGGCCTTTGTGACATCCCATTTCATTGTCCTCTGTTCAGCGTGGTTTTCATGGACCCGGCAGTCATAGTTCAATGACAATGATCCTTCTTTGCCAGTTCTCCTGTCCTGTTTTCTGAACTTGTCACATGCTCTTTCAGCATGTCCAGGCATATATTGTCTTCCTTTCACCCCTTGTGTTTTGGGTGGGACTCGAGACAAAACTATAGGACAGTTTGCCAAAATGAGTGTAAATTGCTTATGCCATGGAAACTGATGCAAGGCCCTGTGTCTTCTCGGTATCAATTAATTAATGAATCAATTAATTAAGCCTGTATAATTGCTAGTTTTTCCTATTCCAGATTTTCTTAAAATCCTTGATTGTTTTGAGCTTTTCCAGCCAGGGTTGGAAAAGATCCTTAATGTATTTGTTTCTCCCGTGTCAGTTTTCTACATTTCATAATTTCTATGTTAGAACAACTGCAGTCCTTTTTTTTTTTTTCTTTTCCCTAGTTGTCATGTGTTATTTTTGTGTTTCTAATTGCTGTCTGAGCTCGGTCACTGAGATAACACAGGCTGCTGCTTCCTGAAACAAAGACGTTGATGCCAAGGCTGAAACTTCACAAAGGTCTGCCAAAGCTGCTGACTCTGAATCCCCCCATCACAGGGATTCCTCTCAGCTTCATCCCCTATTAATTGTAATCAATCCTTCATACCACAGGAGCAACCCCCAACTTCCAGGCTAGTTCGTGACTTGAGCGTCTCTGCCCTGTGCAGACGAGGAGGGAAGGCCAGCCCTGTCTTATAAACCGCAAGTTGACAAGGTGAGGCCAAATGACCATTCCAGGTAAAAATCGCAGTCCTAGATGGATGAGTGGTCTTCACTCTGTGTGCAGCAGTGGCACTGGGCACTGAGCAGCCGTGATCGTATAGTGGTCAGTACTCTGCGTTGTGGCCGCAGCAACCTCGGTTCGAATCCGAGTCACGGCAGGAACATTTTTCTGGGATGCATCAAGAAGAATGTGGCCAGCAGGTCAAGGAAGGTTCTCCACCCCCTTTATTCTGCCCTGGTGAGGCCACATCTGAAGTGCTGTGTCCAGTTCTGGGCTCCCCAGTTCAAGAGGGACAGGGAGCTGAGAGAGTTGAGCACAGAGCCACCAAAATAATCAGGGGACTGGAGCATCTTCCTTATGAGGAAGGGCTGAGAAATCTCAGGCTATTTAGCCTGGAAAAGATTGATAGAGGACCTTAGAAATACCTGAAGAGTAGTTGTCAAGAGGATGGGGCCAGTGTTTTTTCCATAACAACTAGTGATAAGACAAAGGGTAATGGGCACAAGCTAGACCACAGGAAGTTCCACTTGAATGTGAAGAAAAGCTTCTTTGGTGTTCAGGTGAGGGAGCCCTGGCACAGGCTGCCCAGGAGGGTTGTGGAGTCTCCTTTGCTGCAGGTGAACAGGAACTCACTTGAACACATTCCTGCATAACCTGATCTTGGCTGTCTGTGTCTGTGCATATCTGGAGGGGTCCAGCTCCCGTCCATCCCATTCACTGGATATGAGGAAACCACACGGCTTCTTTGGGAGCAAAACTATGAAAGAGGAGAAGAGGAAGATGCACCATCACTGGCAGTGGAGTTACTACTTGCATAATGGGGCTGCTGTAAGTCCTATAGCACAAAGACATCTTAAAAGGGACTTCAAGTCAGGGAAGAAAATACTCCTATCACATGCACTGAGATGTTCAGATAAGTAAAAAATGCCTGCAGCTTTGGTCAATGCAGTGATCTATCCTGCCTCATTGATTCCTTCTGCTTCTCCTCTCTACTTGCCTATACTCACCTCCTAAATCTAGCTGGAAGCTGCAAGAGCTCCAGCATGGCCATAGTGCCAGCACTACAGGGCTCTGGTCTTGGTCTGGATTTACCATTCCCAAGTGCTTATAGCAACCTGAGAGTAGTGAGAATAAATATTAAAATAACACTAGCAAAAATAAGAAAGAAGAACAACAACCCAGCAACATTCACAAAAGGAGAGAAAATTAATGTCCATGACAGGTGTAATGAAATGGAAAGCAAATCTACAATTCTACACACTTTTGAGAGAGGTGATGGTGAACTTTAGGAACACTGTAGAATGAATGATAATGAAGCATTTGAGCTGGGGATGCAGAACGAAGGAATTAGAAGCTATGATGATGAAGACAAGAGCTTTGAGTTAATGTGGGAGCGCAAAGAGAGACGGTGGAGGGATGCAAATAGGAGGTTGATGTGATTGCAGTGCTGAGCCAGCCAAGCCCTGTCTATACTAGCAGCACACATCCCATTAGAAAGAGTTTTGCACCCACGCTCTAAGTAACAGGATGCTTGACAGAAATTTGAATTTTGCATGAACAAGAGACAGCTGCATTAAAAATGGGTCAGTCAGTCTTGGTTAATGCTCTCTGTACACAACATGTGTCTTGTATATACCAGGCCTCAGCCTCCTTGGGCACTGCAGTCCTTAAAATATTAGCTCTTCTTTAGATGGGACAGTCATTTGTGTACATTTACAACACAGTCATTCTTCACCATCTCCCCTATGAAGTCTGTTAGACCACACCAGATGGCCCTCCACCAAATGCAATGTCCTTCACTTCTGATATGTGAACTGTGTGCATCCATGCAGGATACCTGGCCTGACCACTTACTGTGAAGCAGTCATGCCACTGTCACCAGCTCGAGTTAATTTACTGAGCTGAACTAGCTCTAAGTTAACCAGCTGTTTTCCCTAAATGACACATTTTCCCTGTACAGACGCAGCTGCAAAAATACCCACCTTTTGCAGCAGCCTCTGCAATAACCTGGAGGCTGCAGAAATAAGGAAGGCAGAAATAATAAGCATAATATGATGAATACATTGAGAAGAGCTTTGGAACTGTGGTCAGCGTTGTCTGAGTCATGAGATGAGAAAACCACGAGGCTTTGACCATATTAGACTGTCTTACACAGGTAAATATAAGATTCTTTAAATAGATGAAAGATAATTATAATTTCAAAGAGGAGTAAATCACTACCCACACCCTTTGGCTGCCTGTGTGAAGATCTTATCAAATTAAGTATGATCTCTTTCTGGAATAACGAGGCAGAACCTCAGCTGGTAAAAATCAGAATAGCTTCATGGACTTAAAGCAGGCAACAGTGACTTCCTCAGACAAATCTCAGTCTCATTTACCTGTTTAGATGTCTTCACAGATGCCCCCTTCCTTCCGGAGTTACACACGAGCTCGCATGTGCCACAGCTGCACACTCAAGCTTAACCAGGCTGCTGTTCAGAGACAGCTTCCTCTAGACCCAAAGAAGCCAAAACTTCAGAAAAATCAGCTTCATATTTAAATGTTTAAAGGAAGGGCAATAAACATCACCAGTCTTTCGTTGGCAATGATATCTCTCATCATAGTTCTTGGCCTTCAATTCGTCAACAGAGCCAAAGGCTTCAGAAGGCTGAAGGGACAGTTTGGACCACGTTCTCCATCTTCCCATAACCCAGGCCAGAGTATTTCAACTGGTAACAGCTGGCAACTCTTGCATCCAGCCCACTTTCCGGCCTCCTGCTGGAGACTGTGTGGTAGAGGTCACAGCAAGAGCACTGTGCTGTTCAAGGGGTTACGAACCTTCTCTTTTAAATATACACACTTTATTTTTAGTCAGAATTTGTCTAAAGGCAGTGCCAACAACCCATTTGGGTGTCTTGAAGCCTTACCTCTTATTTTTGGAGTCCTAAAGTGATGATGTTTACAAGGGGTGTTCAGGAATGCGTTCTGCTGCATAAGTCTGAGCTCTTCAAGTCACACACATTTTGAATGAGAAGATGCAGCTATCATTTTGGTCAGCTGATGCTGAAGATTTAAGCTTGTAAGCACTGGTGTGCTCCTCAACCTGATAAACATGACCGATAGCTGCACCCCACCCAGAAAGAGAAGCATCAGCAACATGTGGCACTAATTTAGCCGTTTCACAGGGCAGCAAGGTGCCTCTTGATATAATTCGTCTCTTTTTTTCCTCCTGAAAACTGCTGTGCATGGTCCCTTCCTCTCACAGATAATGTTGATAATAGCTGGAATGACCAGCTATTTACTATGATGACCCTGTTAGGAATTTTTTTTTTTTTTCCTGCTTTAATTTACAGCCCTCAAAAATAAAAACCTCTTAACAGCTTTGCTACTGAAAAGGAAAGGTTTTCTGTGACCTTTCCATAGAGTTGTAAGACACATTGTTTGTTACAGATCTGTGGGTTTTTTTCCCCCTTTCCTGTCCCTACCCCAATCTCTCAAAGAAGCTTTAGAGAAAAGATTCCCCGTTCATGTAAAGGCATTATTGCAACCTCAAAGCCAAGTAAGTTTTTGTTTCGCTGAGTCTGCAGCCTAGGATGAGGTGATCTAATAGCTCCTACTGCCAGGACAGGGAGGTTCCGTCTTACCCTTTCCCCTCCTGGCTGTGCATTCCCACTGCTCACCCTGCACTGGCTCTGGGCCTCCTCATGCTGCCCTCGGTGAGCTGACTCATTTCATTAACCCATCAAATAACAAGTGGATCGTTTTTCTGCAGAGTGGCAGTGAGCTGTTAGATTGACTCACCTGCTCTGATGAAATCATGACCATTGTTATTAGCAGACCATTTTCATCTGATAACAGGCAAATAGCTGCCATCACAATGGCAAGCTCAGATGTATAGATAGGCAGCTACAGAGAGATGATTCTCTGCTGCCACATACCCCTCTCAGTCACATCTCAGCCAAGAGATTGTAAAAAAGTGCTAGTTCAGATTGAGCTGGTAGTAGCACACGTGTTCAGCTCTGATAAAAATGACTCTAGAAGGGGCAGAGCAAAGGGTAGTTCCCCAATCCCTTGGTGCTGGTAGCAAACTTGCAGTTGACTTTTTTTTTTATTCCTCCCCCCCAAAATTTGGCAAGACCAAAAGAAACAAAAAGGTTGATGCGATCTACCTCTAATTCATCATTTTGCAACCAAGCTTTTGGTGTGCTGCACCTGGCAGAAAACACGTAGTCGTGAGGAGGGTCAGGGTGGACTCGTTCCTAATGGTGGTTACTGTCTGTTGGTGCTGAAGTAGGTCCATTCTAGGAACTGGACAGAGAGGGGGGCTGGCCAGTACCACAAGGAAAGTCTAAGTCAAACACACTCATTACAGCACAGTCATAAAAGATACCATGCAAATGACCTCTAGATCAGCAGAGAAGGGACCTCTTTGTGTGTGTGTGTGTGTGTGTGTGTTTCTTCTTTATCTATGCCTGGATTTCTCTGAATAGTTTCCTAGAAGTGCCTCTTAAATAGGGAATTGAACTTTAATCGTGATATCAGGACACTGTCACCATTTTACAGCTTTAAGTACACAACAGCAATCTCATGTCCCAGGTTTGCTCTCATTTTTATTTGTGACAAACAGACTTGCCACGGCCATATCTTTCATAAATCCTGGTTGGAAATGGGCCTGCTTGGACTAGTGGGGAGAAGCCACAAGATATCTAGAGATCTTTTAATTTGCTTGCTTCTTCTTCCTCCCTTTGTTGCCTGAGCTAATTGCATTTCTGCATGTCTACAAGAATCCCTGCACGCCTGCCATTTGTGAAATTTTGCATTCTCATGTTAGCAGGCTGGACATCTGCCAAGAGGCTCTCACTCACAAAACGGCAGCAGACAATGTGCTTGCAGTTTTTCCCCTCTGACAAGTGGGTAGGTCAGTGAACTTTTCCTACCCACTTGTCCGTTTCCCTGCTGTCCTGGAGCTCACAGATAAGTCCTTGGCTTTTTTCTACTGTCAGTTCTATCTATGTAAGAAACTTCTTTTGCGTCCAATGCAAATGGAAGCTCCTGAATTCTGTCACATGAAAGCTGCCTCTAAAAATTGGAGAAATTGGCCATGCTCTGCCCTCTTCCTCAGTGCTATTAAAAGCTTTATTGTACACTCCGTTCATGGCTCCCCGCTGAAGTGCAAAGCTTTTGGCGGCAAGAAGTGGCTGGGAGTCAGAAGCTCTTTAGTCAATACATCTGTTTTAACTGGTAGATATTACTGCCTGGATCATCTAGGGTATGCTAATGGTTTCAACTGATTTCTATAGGGTTTTCATTTAGCATCAGCTAAGCCAATGGCTTTGAACAAACATTTGAAATGAGATGTTTGCAAAGGACTTCCTATTGGCACAGAGGCAAAAGCTGGGCAATGGGCTTTCCTGGAGCATCCAGGGGCAGTGAGGTGACGGGTTGCAGCTGTGGGGAGATGTGAGTAGGCTGCTTGGCTGCATTGGCCAGGAATGGGTAGCATCAGATAGAACAACACTGCCAAATACTTATCACACCTAGTCTGTTGTAATCCTGGCTCCTTAAGCAAAGAGCTGCAGCAGGAGAGCAAGAGACTGTGCGCAGCCCTAGCCCAGATGGCCCCATCTATGTCCCACCAGGCATCCTTGTTGTCCCTATCATATGACATTGATGTAATTAAAGACCTACTGCTTCCCACTCAGAATAGTGCTCACCCTCCACCTCACTACTGGACTACAGCTCCTGAGGCATTGCTTCTACAGTGCAAAATATCCCAGCTGGTACCACATTGCTGTTCAAAGACGATTTCTCCTAACCACATGGTCCTGGCTGCTGCATCTTTTGCTTTTGCCATCCTTGGTTGCTGCAAGCAAAATGACCTTCCAAGAGCCTGCAGCATCACGATCCCATTGGGGAAGATGGATGAGAGAGGATGCTGAATAGCAAAAATGATGATTGGGTGCCTGTTGCAAAAAGCTCCAAATTTCCTGTGCAGCACAGTTAAAATTGAGAATTACTTTAAAGAAAATGCAATATCAGCAGCACCAACCCAGGGATTTGTATCCCTGGTACAGGTGGGATTGGCCTAGAAGCCTGACCAGGTGCTGACTTTGTGGCAGCACTGAGGATCATCTCCTTGGTGCTCTTGTCAGCAGTCAGACGGGAACCAGCCGTGTTTCTGCACCATGCTCCAGTGAGTGCAGCTGTTACAGTGAGCATGTACATGGAGACAGAAACATCTCTATTTCCTTGCACAGAAATCCACCTGGACAGCTTTCACATGAAGGAAGATTTCCGTTTACTGGTTTTTTGCTCAGCCTTATTAATCACAGAGACATTTCTAAACAAAATACGGATCTGCAGCGAAGTGTAGGCGAAAAGTTCATTCAGACAGGAGAAAGCACAGCTCAGCTGTGCTCATCCAATTTATTTTTCCATGTGCAAGTCCAGCTTCCTCTGTTTCACTTATTATAATAATGTTTGCTTTCCCACATACTTTCCCTACTGGTATCTGTGTTTACAATCTCTATTCTCCTGAACCGTCTTGTTTAAAATAACAAAACAAACCAAACTAAATACTTTTCTGGGTTCCTCTTTATTCCTTCCCTTTTTGATTTGACAGTGGGCTCTCAGGATGTGTTCTGGAGGGTCAGCTCTTTATGAAACATTGATAAATGTTGAATAAAGATCAGTGCATCACACTGTAATCCTAAGGCTGTTCTCCTACACTGCTAACATGTGCTTCTTGCACGGGCAGTAGATTCAGAGGTTTTGACAGCAAAGGAGTAAGTGAAGCACTACAATATTAGCACAGATATTACAGAGATTAGCAAAAACAGTTAAAACCTGTTGGAAGAAGGAGCAGGAAGGCTGTCAGGATATATGGGTGGAAGAAAGGAATGCCTCTTTCTCTCTCCTTATTAAGTGACCTGATCCATGGGACATATCATTTCATGGGCACACTTCAGCAGTAAAATGGCACGGGGCATGGAAAACACCTCCAACACCTTGTACTCAACCAGAACTCCCTGCTTTGCCCACATCTCTTCTTGTATCCAAAGACTCCATTGACTTGAGAAGGGCTGTGGTTCTCTGTGCTGTTGTTTTGCTGAGAGGAGAACTTCTCCTGTGGGAGGATACAAAAATGCAGTCTGACGCCTGTGCCTCCCAGCTACTGGCACATACAGTAGCTGCAGATAGCACTGCCTCTGCACTGGGAAGGAGGCGAGGACAAAAGCAGAGGGAAAGGAGGCTGGGTCTTGAAGACCAAAGCACGGCCAGCTGCACAAGGCAGTTGTAGAGCGTGGCACTAGCGTAGTTATCACAGACACCATGATAACTTTGCCTCCTGGTAATTTTGGTCTCATTAAGGTGCTGCTCATAATGGGAAATCACAATTTTTACTGTGGTTCTGGTATGTTGTCCATAATTAGCATGCAGTCCTTCAATGCTAATTACCTTAAGTATGAATTCCTTAAACATCAATTAAAAAAAATCACATGAAAATCTACCTCTTCCTCAAACGAACCATGAGCTAACATGGGGGTGCTTCCAATGTACTACTTAGACTTGCTTAATTAGTTAATCTCTGTAAAGGGGTTTCAAATGTGTGAAGAGCTTTCAAACTGCAAAGTGCATTATCTTCAATTAATTTTGTGCAACTACATCTTCACTACCAAGAGAGTCTTTAGAGCGCTGAGGAAAGGAAAAAGAGACAGTGCTTCTAATTTTAAAAGTAACTAATAGGAAAAAGAAAGAAAGAATTAATTGAAAGATGATTTGACATGCTGGGAATAAGGACGAACACATCATTTCTTCAGCCAGACCTGAACACGAAAGATTTATCACTCATATATCTCCTCTGCTTTTGCTAGTCTCTGGTTTCTTTGCTTCCATCTTTCTCTGGTCTTAATTCATCACTGTCACTGAGTATTAACCCTCTCTCTTCGAAGTTTGATATTTTCTTAGCAAAATTTTTTAAAAAAAGGTTAAAAAAGAGCCAATTGTGACAAAATACTCTTCAAACTGTGGGACTGCTGAGATTACACTCTCACACCAACCCAAAATAAGGTAGTTTTTTCCAAAAGGTCATGAATTTCACTTCAAAAGGAGATGCTAAAGGCCCAGAACAGAGCCATGGTAGGAGAACAGAGCCAAGTCCAGATCAAGAAATCTTATGGTATCTCTCTGTTTCCTGAACCACCCCGGTAAGCAGCAGAGATACACCCTTAATGTGTCTTTCAAAGTTTTCTGTTTTATTTCGAGCTTATATGCCTCCTTAATTATTCTCATTTTACTGCACCCATTAATAATCTGCTTTCAGTGGAG
Source organism: Urocolius indicus (assembly GCA_013401255.1). NCBI lineage: Eukaryota > Metazoa > Chordata > Aves > Coliiformes > Coliidae > Urocolius > Urocolius indicus. The sequence goes on along the minus strand of WBNH01010561.1, from coordinate 245,964 downwards.
TTCTCTCAAAAATCTGACAATGGGTTGTTTCTGCTGATGCTCTGTCTAGCTGGCAGCTTTATTTAGGCCAGCGACATTGAATTGGACTTTACTATTTCCTGGATTATTTACCTCCCACTGGGACTAACAAAAGATTAGAACATTTTTCTCTCTGGGTCTGATTTGCTTTTAGAATTTTTTCACTTGCCTTTTTTTTTCCTTTCCCAAGAATGATAATTCATCACTTCCCTGCTGACTGCCAAGGTCCCATATCTTGTGAAAAATGCAGACAGCTTGTTTAATACCAACTTGCCCGAGCAGTGGTTATGCAGCAGCATCTCCTACACAGGGTTTAGATCACTTTTAGTGTGCATTTGCAATATATTTATATTACATCTGGGCATTCACTCAGCAGTGATTTGAAAACCTATTCATTTACCTTATTTCATCGAAAAGAAACTGGGACAGACTATTTGATGGCCACAACTTTATTCTCTGCATACCGTAAGGCAACAGCTTAACCTGTTGGATGAGGCATTCCACTAGCAAGTCAGAGTCATGTACACAGTGATCCCAAACACCTCACGTTCTCAGGGAAAGAACTTCTACCACCAAACCAGAAAAACCTCTTCTCTCTAACCCCTCCCCAATTGAGTCTTACAAAAGAAATCAGTGAGGAATATTTGTTGTTGTCCAATCGACCAGGTATTAATTTAGCTGAAGGGCTTGGCCTGCTCTAACCAGGATGTTCAACAGAAGTGTAGGTAGCTCACAGAGTAGCTTGAAAATTGAACAAATTGCTATTATGTGGTGCAGAAAGAAGAACAGGACTATCAGAAGCAGCAAAAAAAGTAGCATCTCACCTTCCCGTACTGTCATCACTGGTTTGTTTGTACAGGATCCTTTCCCTTCATACAGTTCATACCCACAGAAATTTCTAGAAGTGTAAGCCAGAAACTTTTTAGAAAAGTCAATGTTGCCTTGCATCTCAACCTAGGGTCCCGTCACTTTCCTTCCCTACCTGAAGGGTTAACATGATCACTTAATTCAGCTGCGTGTTCCTCCTGCCTCTGAAAAAAAGGTGGAGTCTGAAGAGACTACAAATGCTACCAGATATAAAAGAAAGGAGTCAGGGCTACCCAAATACCGAATCTTGGCTTGTCTGAGGTTCATTTCCACAGGTCAAACCTAATTGCAGGAAGTTATCAATACTTAGCCAAAGAAGTGACAGGTCAGGGAGGATCCAGCAAGATCTCAGTGAACAGTCCAGGATTTTTGCTCCCTTCCCTTCATGGACGTGAAAAATAGGGTAAAACAATTCCTTTGTTCTTCAAAGGGTTACCTTTCATACCAACATTTCAAAAGATCAATTGCCAATAAATTAAGACAGAACCAAACCCGACGTATGTCCTCGGGGCAAGGGAAGATGCACTCCCTCTTCTGTCCCTGTCATATTAGAAGAGCAGCTGCAATACGGTCCCCCTGGGGCACGCTTTGCCCTCACAGGAGCACTGGTGTGACATAGTTGGCAGGGAAGAGACCCAGTTCCCCACGCAGACGTCCTTTCCACCATGATGGGTTGGAGCTGTCCAGGACCTCCAGGATGTCTCCACTGCGGAAACCCAGCTCGTCGTGCTCCATAGCGTCAAAGTCGTACAAGGCGCGGACCCATAGCGTTCGCTGGAAAGGAGACAGAGACAGGCAGAGCACAATGAGCCAGAACTCTTGAAGGTCATCCTCCTGTCACCCCTCTTATGCGCTGGTACAGATGTTCACTAGCACAGGACAAGCAATGCTGACATTCAGACCAACTTGTAATTAAACCAGGAAGTGGTCAAGATCCCAGGAAGAGGCGACCAATTTACTGGACACACAAGGGATGGTGCTTGGGTTTTCAGCAGCCTCAGTATATTTCTGAGTATTTGCACCATCAGGTGAAAAATCAGACTGGGAGCAGATCCTTAACAAAATAGTGTTTACGTGGCTCTGTCTCCTCCACCCTTAAGGTCAGTCATGGGTGCCAAATTTGAAGCCAGTTATGGAAGCAGAGAGAAAAGCTCCTGCCTGAGTCCTGCTGGGCTATATACTCTAAGCAAATGGCTTTAGGAAGGTGAGTTGGTGTTGGTACAGGTATAGAAACATGTCCTTGGCCAGCACAGAACTATAAGAGATAGTCCATCAAGAGAGCCAGCATGCAGGCAAATCTAAAGAACATTGTAAACAATGATTCTTGCTCTTTCAGGCACTTTTGGGGATTAAACCTTCTTTCCCAAGCTCAGTCCTCTGAGATGAAAAGGATTTACAAACTGTTTGGATGTATTGTGGGTTTGCACTTTAATGAGCACTATGGTCAGATTCTTTATCTTATGAGAACTTTACCACAATAAACTGGAGGCAATCTCCCATTTCGACCAGAAATCATATTTTAAAGGACATAGCATGGGCTTCATTTCTGGGAAACTGTTGGCACCAAACCATGGGGCACAGACAATTTGAGAAGTATATTTTGTGGGCACAGGTGGGGACCTCTGTTTGAAGACAAACTAATATTTGCTAAATCTTCCATTCAGGGCCCTGCTTAGTCATGACTTCTTGTTATTTGCCTGAACATACAAACCTTGTACAATTGTATTTGTGGCTTCTAGACCACTGATGGGGTGTGGCAGAGAAGGGCATGTTGTTATTCATTGCCACAACCTGAGGGATAGAAGCCATTGTGTTTTGAGCTGGGTTATAATAATGATTTGGGACTTCTTCCAGAAGAAGACATGTCTCTGTTTCCCAGTTTGTTCCAAATTTCCTAATCCAGTCTGTCCTCTTTCTCTCACATTTGACAAAGGTCTGCTGTCCCTCCCTTCTCTCTTTGGATCTAGGTTCTCTGGTTTTTCTGGGCTAAGCTGTACACTGCCTCAAGGAAGAGAAGTATGCCTTAGGTCACACTCCTATGATCTGATGGAGAAATACTTTGGAATTGGCAGCGGAATTGCAGACTGGGGCAGGGAAAGACACCATGCTCTGTGCAGGCATTCACACAGTGGAAATTTGAAGAGCTGGTCATTAGTTAAGGTCAACTGTCAAGTATGGACCCAGGTAGGGGAGCAGTCTGAGATGTCTGCAGAGACATATCTGGATCATGGCCACATCCACTGTGCTAAGAGGCTCTCACAGATAAGGATGGTAGGCACGTGAGTTCCACTTTGATGGCAAAAAGTAGTGGAAGAGACAGTGTGACTACAAGAGCATTGCAAGAGACAAGGGCCACTGTAGCATGGCTCAGTATCAGGAGGCAACTATCCATAGACCTTAAAAGGAACGCTGTACATCTAGCTACTGTGCTCAGGAAGGCCTGGCTGTGGTGACCAAGGTGCTTCATAGTCCCTTGCACCAGTGGACATAAAGCCCTTCTAAGAAAGATCATTAGGTTTTCAGAATTGTCTTCTGCTGGATTGGACCCATGCTTGATCCAAAACCATAGATGAGCTTGGGCTCATTTGTATTGATCCAGAGGCCTGATTTGTTGAGCTCATGCTAAGTTCCCTCTTCTACTAAGTCTGCATGTTAGAACTAAGACTGGCTTTGAGAGCAGTCCCAGAAGTATGCTCATATAACACCGTAGTCCTACCCCCAGAGTGACCCAGAAGCAAACTCAGGCAGCTAGGGTAGAGTCTTGAGACTCAGAAATGTCTTCCAAGATATGTCCCAATTGGCTTAACACACTATTGCTCATACAACCTCTGTGCAGGTAACATTGCCCAGATTACTTGGCCCTTGCTAAGAGACCCACTGAGTTTGACAGATGAGGCTTTCCAAGTACATCCACCTACCGGTGTCTGCTGCTGAAGTGGGTCTGTGTGTCTCCGTTGCATAGCTACTGCACTTGCTTGGCCATGATCCCTTAGTCCATGCAGCACCTCTTTCCTGTCCAGACTCCCACCATATCTATCCTAGAAAGAAAACAGCAAAAGTCATGCATAATGCTCAGATGTAGAAAGGAGGGGCTTTAAGAGTCATTGGTGGCCAGGGAGTTGGAGTCCAACCCTCAAGTCAATCTTAAATGTTTGCTTCTGATACAGTCCCTGTACTGCAGCGTGAAAGTGATGCCCCTCATGGAAGAGGTCACCTTAGTCTGTTATATTTTAGAATTTTCTTTTTAGAAGTTGAAAGTTGACATTCTCAGCTGTGTTCCACACAGTTGTCAGAGAGGTTTTTTTTGGCCTCTGGGACTTTTGGAGAAAACCTAAAGCTGTTCTAACTCATGAAAAAGTGAAAAGCCATGCTTGCCAAGGGGACTTCTGCTTATCTGAAGTTATTAAGTTTCAGTCCTGCCCACTCTTGCTCTTCCTTTGTCCTGTATGCTGGTGAAATGCTGATACAGCTGACTGTATATCTGAGGACTCGCCACTTTGCTGTTTCATGGGCTGCTCCATGCTGTAAAGAAGCCTTATGACCACACATCTGAAGTCATATCAACACAAATCAGGCAAGACAGATGGAGAGAGGAAGCAAACAACATCTAAGGAGCAAGTTCTCTCTTGTCTGCACAACTGAGAGGTGCTGACTGTCTTCATCCCTCCAGGCCCTTAGTGCATGCACTAAGCTATTTTTAATGATAACGGTGTGACAGAGTCTGTTATCATGTTAGCTCAGGTTGCAGCAGTGTTTCAGTGACATAGGGTCTAATCAGCTGTGTCAATACAGAGAAGAAAGAACAACAGCTTGTGCTTGCTTTTGTTTGTAAGCAGCTTTTGTCCTCTCCCTCTCTCTGATTCCTTTCTTGCACCGACTCTTCCTAAAACTCCCTTGGACTAATTTGTGCCTTTGTCAGCTTGAAAAGTTGCTGAGGCTTCCTGATTCTGGAGCACAATTTGCACCACACTTGTCCCTGACAGAAAGTGAGTGAACTCCATCTGGCTTTACAGCTGCAAGACTTACTTCACGGATGCTTCACTCCCATGAGTGTTTCTGCTCTGAATCAAATGTGGCTCATGCATAGATTGTGCTCAAAGGAGTGGAGGCCCTCAGCTTTGTCAGAAACTTTGTATTATTCCCTCAGTAGTCCCCTGACAGGTAACACTTCTTGTCTGATGGGAAAACGGCCATTTTGCAATTGTCCCTGGCCTCATTATGTGGGAGCTCTCATGCCTTAAGGGACATGGGTTTGGATTTCTTCCCTTCAGTAGGACAAGTTCTCTCTGTGGATGTCTCTAGCTAGAGATACAAGTCAAGCCCAGGAGAACTGTTTCCCCAAAATTAGTCAGAAAGAACTTTGAAGACAGCACCAAGCTCTGCTGTTGTCCTCTCCATTCCTATGCAAGCAAAGAAGTAATGAAACCTCATGCATCAGGGATGCAACATGATGAAAGAGTGCAGAGAGGGCCCAGAATAAGGAGGAAGAAGAGGAATGTTCTGAGGGAAACCAAACTCTCCTAGGACTACCATAGTAATTTCTCATCCCTGGGATGTGTTTTATGGTGCTGAATGTCAGCAACATAACAGAAAAAAAAGAATAAGGCAGCAAGGTTTGATTTGTCCAATGGACTAGAGATGAGTTCCTGAAATCATATATGCATGTGCATGCAAGATTTGGGAGTGTCCCTTTCCTAAGTAAAGCAAAAACATGACGCCATTCCTTATTTAACAGCTTTTGGGATGAAACCCCAAAATCTCCCTAGGAGTCCTCCCAGGTTCACAGTAAAAGAGCCACAGTACACTGAATTTTATTTTTTTGCTGGTTTGTCATAGTCACAGATCACAGAACTACATAAAAGCCTGTGTATTTATTACACATCAAAAGAGCTCCCCAGGCCAACACCGTCATCATTGCCATTCCCATACAAAGACCTAACTGACTCTGCTTCCTAAAGCAGGTTCAGAGCAATAGATTTTTGACAAAGTGACAGTTTGCTTGCTACCAAGCAGTTAAGGCAAATATTTCATGTGCATGGGCTTGATGTCCCAGGCCCTTGTTCCTGGTAGTACCTGCTGCTGCTGCAGTATAGGCATAGGGTGCTCTACGTATCTCCTGGATATAGAAGAATGGTTTTCTCCAGCTGCTCCACCCTGATGGAATCCTTCCCTGCCCATCCTTTCCAGGCTACCACCACGCCTCTCCTGATGGAAGAGAGATTGCAAAAGTGAGGTCAGATTTTGCTTCCACAGAATCACAGAATGGCAGGGGTTGGAAGGGACATCTAAAGACCATCCAGTCCAGCCTCCTACTAAAGCAGGTTCATGTCAATCAGGTCACACAGAAACACACCCAGGAGGGTTGTGAAAACCTTATCATCACATTCTTAACTGAAGCTTAGCAATCATTGCACACTGACCACTGCCACTACCATCTACTTTGGAAGATCTTCCAAAGGAAAGATCCTACTCCTCTCAACAGAAGGAAAAATTAGGAATCCTTTATTTTAGATCTTCGTTGTAGCCATTTGACACCTGAAGAGTGGGTAGTAATGGGAGGTGCTGATCTGAAAATGTGGCGCCTGATGTGGCACAGGAGCCAATCTGTTTTTGGAAATACTACCCTTAGATGTCATTTGTCTCTGCACTGAAATCTTTATATTACTGTCATTTTATCATATGGCTGTAGCATCTAGAGATTTGAATTGTGAGCAGAAACCCCACTGTGACAAGTGCTAAACATACCCTGCTGAGCCCATCACCATAACAAATGTACAGAGTGTTTGCCAAAGCAAACTTGACTCCTGTTCTTTCATTTGCCTGTCTGCATCTTGAAGCAAATGCTGCTCTCTTTCCCTTCATGCTCACAGTCAGCCTAAACAGGTTGTTTTACTGATACACAGGCATACAGCCTTCCTTTCCCCTCCCCGGACAATTCTTCGCTGTGATCTCTCATAGGTCCCATAGCCTCTATTTTATACGTTCCTAATGCATTTTTAAAACTCTGCATAAGTGGTCTAGAAGGAGACAACAACACAAGCCATTTCTTCAGACTGAAAAATCTATCATCTCTCTTTTGGAGCCAGCAAGAATGACCCACATGCAGGCTATAAAACTTTACTGCTGCACTGAGCGAGTCATGTACTTTTTGCTTTCCCTCTACCTGCACATCCTGGTAATTTAACATCAGAATCCGTTTCCCAGTAAAGCAGGACTTTTGTTACTACAGTAACCAGGCAAGTTCACTCCCAGTACTGTGTATGCAGTCTCTACTATGTAATTTGCTTGTCCCTCTGGCACAGACATTCATTGGACTGTGATTTTCTGCGTTCTGAAACATCCACTATGTCTTCCCCGAGTGCACAGCTTGTCCCTATGTCTGCTATGTTCTTCTCAGCAGTGCTTTTCAGTTTTTATCAGCCACTGCTCCAGGTTCTACCCTCAGTTTTCCCACACTCTTTACTGCATTCACTCAGTAACAGGAGATGGATGATTCTTCTGAACATTCAACTGTAGTAACAGCTGCACTCTGAGTGCATTCAAGGACACTGAGAAACCAGATTCAAATTCTTCTCAGACACAACCTACCAGTCACCTGTGTACTTGCCCTTGTGAAATCTAGGCATTTCAATAAGGTAAGTCCTTGCTTCCCTTGGATGTGTAATTTCAGCTCTGGAGCTTTAGCACAGCTTTAGTAAAGCATCTCTATGCAGATTTGCAGCACTGCTTATTGCTATCCAAAACAGAAGTAGAAAATTCTGCTCAATTATGTAACTGAATGCCATAAAAATCCATATTGAAGGGCCCACCAGTGTAGTGACGTGACTGGATTTCCAAGAACAGGTTTTTCCCCTGTCACCCTGACACACTCTCATGGCTGAAACCTCCACAGAAAGGTTTTTTACTGAGAAATTCCTAAGGATAGTTTGTCTTCCTTTACCTTCTCTTCTTGGCTGTTGTCCCTCAGGAAGATCTGCTTCTGTCTGGAAATGGAAGTTGTCTTGTAGTAGTCCACCAGCTTGTTTAGCGAGTGGAATTTCTCTGTCCATAAGTAATAGTTACCCTTTGAATCCCTCATCACTTTGAAGTGTTGCACATCATCTTCATGCCTGGATCCATTTGGAAAAGGAAGAGATTGTCAACCAGATCACACTTTTCATCTTTTTTGAAAAAGGTTTTTTCCAGAAGGGCAGCAAAGCTTCTTGCTTGGCCAAACCTAGACTTCTGGAAAGTAAAGCAATAGCAGTCCTTGTGTGTACTGGACCTAGATGTGGCTCTAAATTTCAAAAGACTCATCAACTTGCAAACATAGATTGCCACAGGGCTGCCTAGTCACAAAGCACTATCAGAACAAAGCATAGGGTTTTAAAGCTTCTCCTTTGAAATAAAGGCCAGAGAAGCTTTCAGGGACACAAATACTTAATAGCTTAATTCCCTACTGTGCACAGGAGACAAAGGTACAGCTGTAGTCTACCTAGTAGCCTCTGCAGGTTCCTGTTAACATCCAGTCTATGCTGACTAGAAGAGACACATCTTCTTGTACTATGAGCATCATACCTTTTCATACCAGGATAGACATAGTCACATGAAGCTATAAACGCAGAGTTTTATACTTGTATAATACCTAGTATAATACAATTACTACTGGCCATTGTCTTTATCCAAAAGAAAAAAAACAAAATAAGGAATTATTAGTTGCTGTTATAAGCCATATTAACAGTGGCAACCTTCTGCCCCTGCATCCCCTGTGCAACTCCCCTCCTATTGCCTATTGTCTGACTTGGGTGATTCCTCTTTGCACCAGATGTGATCTGGTTTTGACACCCACCTCCTCACTCTGTATAACTCAAAACACTCGTCTCAGAAGCTACGTATGCAGAAATTAACTCAACTAAATGGAGACCTGTCAGGGACTGAGTGCTATCCTGGAGTGCTACACGCACACAAGCTGTTAAAGTATTACCATGATTTTGGTCTAAAGTGAAAAGCACTCCCTAGATAGTACTAGGTCATGGTTAGGGAGACAGATTGGCCCAGGAACTGCTTACAATGAGCTGCTTGAATACAGCTGATCTGTTCTGTGAGGTGAAGAGGGTTTAGCCGTATGAATCTGAGCTCTGCCACATTGCTTGACCTCAGGGCCAGAGAAGGAGCCTGACTGTACTTAGTGTACCGGCATTTATTCCTGTAGGTGTAGCCAGAATATTTTCCGCATTTCCCCCAGATGATACTTTTTTGAGCTCCCTGAATCAGAAAGTGGATACTTGCTTGTAAAAGACATTACTAACCGCTAGTCTAATTTAAAACTGGTTACCAATTGTACGACTGAAAATTGGGAAACCAATCAACCAATCATAATTTAAGAGCTCTGCTTTGAAGCAAACGCTTTGAGAAGGGCTGGACTACAATAAGTTGCTGAAATGCAGCTGGGCTGCAAGCAACTAGAAAGCTATTCCTGTCCAATAGCTGTTAGTGACCTATGGGAAAATGTTAACAATATAATAGTCACCTCTTAATAGGTTGTAGTGGAATTCTTGGATTCAGTAACCAGAGCTGTCAGGGGATTAAAACAAATGGAAGGCACGTGTTTTGTACTGTGAGAGATGTCTCATGTACCATTCTGCTTTGCTGTAGGTCTTTCAGGGAAGCAGGTCATCAGGGGGTGCAGCTTTGGAATGGAGCATTCACTATGTCACTTGAAAAGGGGCAAAAACATTTGGGAATCAGGTGCCTAATTTGTTCTTATTTGCAAAGCAGCAACATTGCCAGTGACTGGCATTACGCAGACTTCCCAAGAGGCTACATCACATTAGGAATCCAGTCAAGAGAAGGCTGGGGATCCCATCAAACAGGAAAAGTATCAGGAAAAATCTGTGAGAAGCAGATACCTGACAGAGATGGAGAAGTCGCCGTGAGAGTTCTGACTGGCTCGGACGATGAAAGAGCCAACTCCTTTGCTCATGAGGATGTTCTCTGCTTCATGGCGGGATATCCTTTCATCAAACCAGCTGTCAAGTGGGAAAAATCATGGAGATGTGAATAACAAATGTGAACTGAGGTGAGGGACAAAACAGTTGAGGATAGGGAGAAAGTGAGTAAGCAGGGTGGAGGAAAGCCAAAACAAAAGGATGAGAGGAGCCCACATGACTACTCCCAAATGGCCACGTACATGCTAAGGTACAATGTTTTGATGGGTGCAGACCATTTTCTTTGAGCAGTAAAAGCACGTAGATGCAAAGAGAACAATGTAAGTAAGCTTTGGCCTGCTAAAAAGCAACACTCAGCTGAAACTCTAATTACAGGCACAGTACAGTAAGGTGTTTGTCAGAGAAATTTTAAATTACAAATGTGTATGTATATATGCTTACATAATTCTCAGACATATACATCAAATTGCTTTTGGTAAGGTGGTGGAAAATTACTGGACTATGATGGATATATTGCAAGGGATACGCATAAATTTTTAGCAGAAGCGAGCCATGAAAGTTTTAGTATTAATAAATTGGTTCCTGCAAGAGTTACGATATCACAAAAATGGCAGAAACACAGAATACATAAACACATTTCTGTAAATTTAGCCAGGCATAACAAATAATAGTATAAAGTGGTGGACAAATAATGAGAAAGTCACCATAAATAGTAAAACAATACAGCTTCAATAGGAATTTTTCAGTAAAGAAAAGAAATCATCATGCACACTTATATATGTCCACTACACACCTAATAAGATCTATAATCTGCAGTCTTTCGCTTTCATGTAATACTTAATTGCCTGTATTGCATTAAAATGAAGGACTGATAGTTTCAGAAGCTCTGTCATTTCCACTTTGGGGTTTTGCTATACTTCTGCTTACTATGACCACATGTCATGGTTTGACATGCCAGCCTTTTCTGGTAAGGGGGAAGGGGCTGTAAAGATGGCACCTGTAAGAAGTTGTTTGCAACTTTCCCCAGCTCTGAGCCAGACCCACGTCTGGGGCTGAGCCAATTAGACACCTTCACGATCACTTTTTAAAAAGAAGCTGGAAGAGGAGGCTTTTTCCTCCATCTTCTTTTTCCTGCTTCTTCCTTCTTCTGTCCCTTCTTCTTCTTCTGGCTG
>WBNH01010561.1:45888-234732 GCA_013401255.1 Urocolius indicus | reverse complement strand
CCCGGAACCGTAATTGGCAGTGAGCCCTCCCTGCCCTTGTCTCAAAACACAACAACCTTGCTTATCTTTTTACTCCCATTTCGCTGGGGCCTCCACCATCCTAACGAGGGTGGGGGTGAATGGGGGCACCGAGCGAGGGACTGTCGTGGTGCTGCTGTGCTAGGTGGGCCAAACCACGACACCACAGTTCACCTGTGTATTGTTAGCAAAGGGAAATCAGGCTTTAATCAACATTGATAACTGATCTCTAAGATTACTTGACAAGACAAAGATGGGAAAAAAAGACATCCCATCAAAAATAGGACACGGCTTTCTTCCCTACATCTGCTTCTAGCATCTGGCCTGAACTTCAAAATGTAGACTTGCTACTCTTAGAAAAGCATCAAAGTAGAAATATTTCTTCAGAGCTCTTGCACAAATAAGCATCATGAGAAAAATGTATATGAAAAAAAAGAAGCTGCCAGTGTTCCTGTACGATGCCACAGAACAGGAACAACTGGCTGGGAGATTTTGTGCCCTGCAAGGCCCAAGAGTACAAGCCCATATTTGCACAGCAAGCTAATAACATCCTTCAGCTCAGCCAAGCAGGTTGGCTTATGTCCAGAAAGGTCACCTCCAGAGGGGTCAGAGTGGCACTTATTTGTACCCTCAGTCTCCCAGTTTGCTTGCTGAGGGCACTGTTGTGTTACAGCTAACAGTGTCGGGGTTGGTACACTCTGGTCAAATGCTGCAGCGCTTTTCCCAGAGAGGACAATTAGAGGGGCTTGAGGGACCATTTGTGACAACTGAGAGGCAAAGGCTCCAGAGGTGGTTGATGCGTGTGTGGTGAGGGGAGTGTGTGTGAGACTGTGTGTTGGGGGGTGATGTGTGTGTGTGTGTGGGGTGATGTGTGTGGGGGTGATGTGTGTGGCTGTGTGGTGGTATGTGTGTGTATGGGGGAGGGGTGTGTGTGGGTGCGGTGTGTGGGTGTGGGGGGTGATGTGTGTATGTGTGGAGTGATTTGTGTGGGGGTGATGTGTGTATCTGTGTGGTGATATGTGTGTGTATGAGTGATGTGTGTGTGTGTGATCTGTGCTGGGGGTGTTTTGTGTGTGTGTGGGGTGATGTGGGTGTGTGTGGAGGGGGAGGGGGGGGGGGGTGGGGGGGGGGGTGATGTGTGTGTATATGTGGGGGGTGTGTGTGTGCGCTGCCCCCTGGTGTGTCGAGAGAAACTCACAGGCTGTTGTCGGGAACGGGGTGCTGGGGGAAACGCGGATGGGAAAAGGGAGTTAAACGTGGTTACGAATCGGGAGGAGGAGAAGGAATTACGTTTCTAGAATTCGCTTTCAGCAGAGATCTCTTGTTCTGCCGTTTGTGCTCAGCCTGTGTCGCCAACAGCGCACACCGTGACCCTTCTCCTCCTGTCCGAGGAGACTTAAATGTGGTCCCTGCTGCCGCATCCCACGACTGCTGCTCCCTTGCTGAGAAGGTACAGAGGGCACTGAAAGAACAGAAGATGCTTCACGGTAGCAATAAGGTGCACTGGCAGAACTGTATATAACGTTAGGGCAACCCTTGCTAGCCTTAAACTGTAATGCGTTACAGCCAGTGCTTTCTCAGTTGTGTCTTCCTTCATGCATACATGCAGACAAGCTCTTTACAGCATTCTGGAAACACACGTGTTGCTGCACACAGTTTCCAAGACACTTACGGGGGAACATGAAAATCAATGAAATTCTTCGGAACGTAGCCCTCTTGACTTCTGAGCTCAGCCTTGTACCACTCTTCCTGGGAGCTTAATACCTGCAATGGAGAAATGCATGGAACAAACATGTCTTCTGAGAAAGTAACTGAGATTCTGGCAGAAACATAAAATTTCTTGTAAGAATTGAAGAAAATTCCACATATGCTCTTTTTCCCACCCACTGTGCAGCAAAGTTAATGGCTTATGACCACTTCAGAGCAAACAAAGCAATAAAGTAGAATTAAGTAGAATTAGAAGGATTGCTTCCTTCATCTGAATGCCTGTTGAGGTGGCTGGGGATGCCATCTGTGTGACACTGATGCCTGCAAAATGGAGAAATTCAGCTCTGGAGAACTTAACGGGGGCTTAAGGAGTTCTTTGTGCTGCTTTTAATCGTTGGTACTAGAGCATCTCAGTTTTGCAAGGGAGTAAAAAAAAAAAATCAATGAAACCTCCTCTGACATGGGTATGGAGAGATCTATCTCTGTGAGTGTGTGTCCATGTGCTCTCATACCTCAGTTCTCAAGAGATTTAGTGGCTTAAGTCTTCAGCTGTCTTGAGCCTTGCCAAGGTAGATAAAAGGAGGAGACAAAAGTATTTTAAAGCCACTATTACATGTAAGAGACTGTGGAATAGCAGACAGTCCACAGCACACACTGGAGCAGCTTCAAGTGTGCTCACATTAATGTTGACTGCAAGGGTCCTTAGGGACTGCACTGTGGACTAAGGACTGCCCTGCTGAGCAGGAACTGGCCCAAATTCACTGCTCCCTAGTTGATAGCCCCTGATGCAGCCTTAAGCTAGAGAAGACAGGACAGGGATACAACCATATTGTGATTTTACTGCGGATGCTGTGGTCTTTGGTATTTGGTTTGACATTCCAACTCCAATTCTGCTTTGTGAAATAGAACATATTTCTGTTCTCTTTGGTTTTGGAGAGGAGCCTGCAAGCATGAGCCACAACAGTTTTAAAAGGAACACGTAAATAGGAAAGACTTAGTTTAAAATCTATTGTTAACAATAATAATACTTGTTTTGTAAGCCAATCTCATGTTTTTGGGAGCCTAATGCACATTCTAATGCTTGGTGTTGGCAACAGGATGTTACTGTCTCTGGGGCCAATCCTCCATTGCCTTATCTGACACTTTTTTAATGCATTTGGATACAGAAAGGTTGGGGAATAGGAAGCTGTGGAGTTCCCTAATTGCATAGTTATCGTTTCCCCTATCCCTGGGTGCCAGATTAAGGCTCTTTATTGCTACTGTGGCCAACCAAAGGGGATGATAGCCACTCCCTGCTCATGCTCAGACCCTGCTCTGCTGACAGCAATATTTCCAGAAAGACCCACCTGCTGATTGTCGTTACAGGGCTGGCAAGTTTCTCTCCATGTGTCATCCTCTCAAGAGAAGGATGTGGAGAGTTGTGAGAGGGTGGATTTCCTCCTGTCACTGCTGGTTGAGGGCCTCATGTTTCCTGTTTTCTAATTTCTACATCAATACTCTTCATCTTATCGCCTTTAAAAATCAGAAAAGACAGCCAGCAGGTTGTGCGGGCAGCAGGAGGGGGCTCATGAAAGGGTATGAATGCATGTGTGTGCTTGCCAGAAGAGAGATGTTACTCAGGCTAATTTACTGTTACTATGATTTGGGCGGCTAAGGTGTTATTTTGTGTACCTCAAGGACATTAAAGCAAGAGGTAGTTTAGATTTTCTGGTAGTGAAGTCTCTGTGACAACTAATAATACTGGTGTGTAGTGCTATTTGACACTTTTAGTCAGTAGCTTTCAAAGTACTTTGAAAGGAAACTCTAGCTTAAAATGATTTAACAGGAAGGAAAACTGAGGAACAGAAAGAAAAGTGATCTGGCCAACACCAGTCAGGGACTTGAAACCACAGCCTCCTGAGGAAGAACATACCAGGTAAAGATCACAGGACAGTAGGTATGTGGGGACTATTTTTGACCTAAGGAAGGATTAAGAATGACAGTGTTCATCTACACTGAAGAGAGGTGGTGATTTCTCCACAACCTTCTCATAGCTCTCTGGATAAATGTGGAATTTGATCTTAATTAGTTCTGTATGTAACCAGCTTTGTCTAAGCTTCAAGAATTAAGAAGTCAATACCATTCTATGATTCTATGATTATATGAAAATAAAAAATGTTGGTGTCAGAAGAGGTAAGACTGAGACCCAGTATCTTATAATAGTTAGGACTGTACAGGGAAGTAGTGAAGGCTTCTTGGCCAAACAAGGGTTTAGCTCCTGTTGTTGTACATCACTCCTTTGGACAATGGGACAATGGAGGGGTTAATTCCTTAGAGATGAGTTATAATCAGGCATTTTCAACTGAGACAGAAAAGCTATGTTGGGGGCTGCAAAGTGGTTAAATAATTTGTGTGGAGCAGCATGTGACTTCATCTGTGGGATTTTCATGGGGTTAGCAAGAATGGTTCTGCCATAACACATGTAAATCAGCTTTAGAGAGTCTCTCAAATGCTCTGCATTGCATATGATCAACTTCATTTCTGCCATTTCCCACTGCTATACTCCTGCAAGAATATATATATAATACTATTAGCCCAGAACCTCTCGAACTCTTACATTATGTGTGTAACAGACTGTCTCATGGACTTTTATTCTTCTATTTACAATTGTCTAAAATCCCTGTGGCAGCTAATAGTAATTACTTTCAGTGAAAAGTTAGAGATAATTTCTATAATCCATGGTAATTATATTTTTAAAACTTTAAGACCTGGAAACAAGGAAGACAGCAATCTCTCTGGGCCACACTCATCCTGCCTGCCTTTACACACAGTCATCCTAAATGCAGTCACCCTAGACTTCCTATAGAGCCAGAAAACAGACAGCACCCTCAAAGTCTGTCTACAAAAGAACTGGATCTCTGCCTCAGCAAAAGTACTTATCCTTCTCTACTGACTCCTGGAGGAATGTAGAACAACTGAATCCATAGTTTATGATCTTAAAATCAAGTGAAGTGGACACAGATTCAGGCATCCTGGGAATTGTTGATTGACTTACAGCAAGCTCTATAGAAGACAAGTAGCCTACATTTGTAGGATTTGTAAAATTTATAAAGGTCTGTTTTCCTCTGTTTTGTCAAGGCAAATGGAAGCGTAGAAAGATCTGTCAGTACCCTCAGAGATGCTCTTTAGTCAAGCCTGGGTCTGCACTTACCTTCAGCATATCCCCAGCCTGGAAGCTCAACTCGTCCTCTCCAGAAGCATTGAAATCAAACTTGGCAATGGCTTCCATACTGTGTCTTGGTGGCAGAGCAAATCTGAAAGAAGTATATGCTTGTCAACATCTAGGAGATTTAGACATGCGCTAACCATTGGTGTACATTAGTTACTACACACGGAAAGACATTAGCAGGTGGAAGAGATAGCAAGAGCAAGAAGCTATAATCAGCTCAAGCCAATAGCTTGAACAACCCATTGTGTGTGCTTAGTCCAACTGATCTCTCAAGTTTGCACACATCACCCAAATTAACTGGTAGCAGAGAAAACCCTGTATAGACCAACCACTAATCTGTCACAGTTCCCAAAAAATCAAGTGGCTCTGTCGTGCAATAGAAGGAGAACACTTTTGCCCACTGCTGTGACTTGCTCCTTACCTCCAGAGTAAGACAAATTGAGGACAAAGTGAACCACCTGTAATGAATTCAATGAATTTATTTTTTTCTTAGGAGGCAGGGGCCACAGTACGGAAGGTTGCATGTTCTTTCTCTCTGATGGCTTAGCACGAGTGGCCACAATTTTCAGATAGGAAAAATTGTTTGCAGAAAGGCTGTGATCCCTGTTTTGAAGCAGGCAAGCAGTGAAACTGTAGCACGGACAAATCTGAGGCATGCAGTTACTCTACCTCAGTGTTGGTAACCCAGGAGCCTGAAATGTATCAGACAGCCTGCAAACCAAAGACTGCTTGTAATCAGCGGAGCAGATGTGGCAGGGGAAGTAGCAACATGAGCTTTGCTTCTTCACCACTTCCTGCTCATGTAACTCAGATGAACCCCAGTGGGGCCACTTCTATGATCAGCGAAGCTTCTCATTCCCATGGCTGTTTCATAGACCCTGCAGCCCAGTGGAGAGGCTGCCAGTGATAAGAGGAGAAATAGACAGGCAGTGCCATGTGAAGCAAGTGCATTGCTGGTAGATGCTCTTGCAGCCCAGCTAGTGAAGACCATCAGCTCCAACATAGAAGTGTTTTTTATGGTTACTAAGCTAGGTTTGTTTATGAACAATGATGTTCAAGGTTCCATTACCTAACATTGCCTTCGCAAAATCACCCAGACTTTACAGCTTGAAGAAGAGACAACTTGCCTGATCCAACACATTCTTAACCAGAAAGCCCTAGAAAGAAACTGTATGAACAACCCTACTTAGGAAGCTGTTTCTTGTCTGCTGTTAGAACTGAGACAAGCTCCCCAAGATATAGAGTCCTGCTACCAAACAAACTCCAAAATGATGCCACTTTGAAATCAACAGGCTACTATAACCCTCCTCCTCTGCAATAACTGTTTTAAGCTTCTTCTTCTGACACACAACCCAGGGATTTAACTGTGTACCATAGATCCAAGGCCTAGCTCTGATTCAGTGTCACTTGACTTAAATTGCAGAGAATGAGGTGGGAGAAAGCATGTGGGACAAAACTTATAGACAGAGGTAGAACTGTTGGGACAGCATCAGGCTGAGGACTCAAGAGGAAAAACACCAACACACAAAGGTAAAAAACCACAGAGGAAAAACAAAACCACAGGAGGTTTAGTTGGGTTGGTCAGTCTGGCTGAGGCTCAGTCATCAATCAGTTTGAGTTGTCAGTGCTATCAGTCCTGACTCAGCTGGTGGCAGACGGCAACCAAGGAGGCTTCCTCCTGACTGATGCCTGCCTCACCAACAAAGACTCTTCATGTGCATTTACACAGGTGAGGAGTATGCTAATGCTTAGCCTAATATTTCTTTAAATCCTAGCTAGCTTCTGTGTATGTTAACGGTACAAACCAGTTGTTTACTGGCCAGATTGTCTATTTCCTACTTGCAGAGTCCCTTTGCAGTTGGCATAAATTGCTGGAGAGTAGTTCTGAGATAGTCATGTCTCATTTCTAAGTATATAAAGATCGTGTTGTATTTCCCATTGGTTTCTGTCAACCCCATCATTTTTGCTGCTTATAGGTGAACTTGTATTCCTGTGACTGACGTGAACAAGGCAAATTTTTAGCAGTCCAGAGACTGCTCTGTTTTTTCACCATGAACCTGTCCTACAGCAACCAGGGTTGTTTCAGGGTTGAGGCTTTCATGTAGGCTGGAGTAGTTAGCCCAGTTGTAATCTGCTATATGCCTTCTATTCCAGACAGTTGCATTAGAGTTTTATCAGTATACATCAATACCAAACTACAACACCTGACATTTTACCACTGTGCTTTATTCTCAGTCTTCAGCTTTCCAGCTATTCCAAACATTTTCACCCCTTTATCTCTCTGTCGTCTTTTAAATTATACTCTAGGTACTCTTTGCAGATTTGCAAATGTAGCTTAGTTTTTCTCTCTGATTGTCCTACTCTTATTCCAGACATTGGTATTAACTTTGCAGACACAACTCAGGCCTGATCTGATAACTGTCCTCTATTCTTGCACTGACATTTT
The DNA here is from genome assembly GCA_013401255.1 of Urocolius indicus. NCBI lineage: Eukaryota > Metazoa > Chordata > Aves > Coliiformes > Coliidae > Urocolius > Urocolius indicus. The sequence continues at coordinate 227,353 of WBNH01010561.1, read as the reverse complement.
TTGAAGCCTCTATCTATAACCTCACACAGACACTGTGAGCACCTTGTGTGCTAACAGAGTGTATGGGTATTAAATCAAGGGTAATTAATCACTGAGAGAATTAGTTAAACAATAATACTCTTTCATGCAAGAGAACTGAAGAAAAAGACTAATGGAGAATTACTTCAATAAAGAATGTTTTCAGTGTTTTATCTTGCAGCGGTGGGCTGCTGCAGAGAGATCAAAGCCAACAGTGCAGATGAATCCTGGAACTCATAAATGCAGAGCATTAATTTCAGTTTGAGAAAAAAAACCCACTTAAAAACAATAAACTGTTTAAATACAAATCCTGCCTTTGATTTTTGCCCATTAGTCACAGAAGAGACAGTATGGGTTCTCTCTGGAAGGGCAAGAGGGGAAAGAGCCTTTCATTTTTTCATTATCCCAAACACTAAAGACCTCTCAAAAGGAGAAGAGTTTGTGAAACAGTTAAAATCTCCTCTCTCATCTCCTTTTGAATTTCAGCAATCCCAACCTTGGGGAAAGACCAGAAGACAGATACCTCTTCAAACAATCTAACACATGGATTAAATGTGCTTTTCATTGCCAGCAGCTGGATTTAGAAGTGACTCAAATACCATACACAGTGTTGGCTATGTTGATAAATCAGCAATGCAGTAATTCTGTGGCCTTAAGCTCTTCCCCCACCAACTACTAAAGCAACAGTAGCCAATAATCCCATCTTTGAACTCCAGCCTACCACTTTGCATCACCTGAACTTCAAAACGGTTCCATTTTTTCTGATCCTGTTCCTCACTCCATCTGTAACTCAAGTATCCTCGTTCCGCATGAGTCAGTGCTGGGCCCTCATGAAAACTCCCCTGCCAGGGGCTCATTCTTTCCCTCTCTGCATGTGTGTGACTTCAAGCACCACCCCACAGCACAGAGAAACAGGGATTTTTTTTTTTTGTTATTGTCAAAACCTAGATTTCTTGAGCACCTTTTATCCCAAAGGATAGCACTGCAGTTTGTACATAGAACTCTGGATTCTGCTTTTAACTGCCTGTGCAACTCCTCTAAGCTTTCAAATAACTAAGGACAATTTTAGACTGTGCATAATGTTCTGTGTGAAAAATCACTTTTGTATAGAGTTTAGCATGAAGTCTATGCAATGTTCAAAGGAGGATTTTTCAGTTCTGAGTGTGAGTTGACCAGTACTCTCCATTTTGTGCTGGCTCTCTGCATGGAGGTAAATTTTCTCTGTGGTTCCCCATTGTAATGAGGTGGATCCAAGGGGCATAAGGTTACTGCAGTTCTGTGGGATCCGTGCAGCAGAAGGTTCATAAAAGGAGAAATGAAAAGCAGCATGGCTTTGAGAGCACCAGGTAGCTCTTTCAGTTTGGCAGAATGCCATTCCCTAAGCAAGAATATGACCACCTTTCCTATGATGAAAAGAGCCAAGGCCTAAATCACGTCAGCAAGCAACATAGTCTGACAGCAGCATCCCAAAGAGCTTTACACTGTTACCCTACACCAAGTTGGGTCAAAATTCAGTAATAACAGTGCCAGGGAAGGTTACCACCTATGAAGAGTTTACCATTCAGGGACCACCTGGGCTCAGTCTGGTTCAATCTCACATATTAACATCACAGAAGGAGGGCATAGTTGCAACAACATGCCCACTTGAAAGAGCCGTATGAATAAAAGTTTTTATTTCTATGCCTGCAGCACACACCTCTCCAGCCTGCAACTCCATCCAGGGAGGTTTTTGCACCAAGATATACAGTGCGAGCTGCTGCCTTTGTTCAGTTCCACAAGAACAACCTGTTGGACCAACGAGCAACCAAGGACAGAATTCAGCCCTGAATATCTGTAGAGAAACTCCAGATGACATTTCATCAGAAACAATGGAGAAGAGTCCCGTTATCTAGAAGAGCTGTGATAGATAAAAGCTTTGCTTTCACCAGCTAAGCCACATACAAGTTGGTATGGGAATATTTTGTTCCAAAAAAACAAACCTTTTGCTACGGAGTTAACAGCACAGCTCCACTGACTTTTAGCGATAAGGTAAAATTTATAAGGGAGAACAACTCACTAAAACACTCAGCACTGTCACACTTAAGTCTTGGCTGTCCTGTCATCCAGAGCAAAGCTTTGCACTTGGGCTGAACCTCTCTGCACAAACAAAATAAGCCTCCTAGGAGCTGAATTCACAGAACACACAAACTTTCAGGACTCTGTAACCAACAGTAGCTGGCAAGAAATGCCCCAGACTAGGATGGTCCTTAATCTTTCTGGGAAACCTGGATTTTCTGTGCTCTTTCCAGCCATGACAGAGTAGAGTTGTGCAGCGCCATGTGATGCCTGTGCCACAGCAGTCCCAAAGAGAGTAGCACAATAACGCACAACACTCTAAGAGTATAAAGTCATGAATCTTTGCTGCGCTGGAAGGTTTGATGTGGGGACTAGGGTGGCGAGAAGCACTTCCTTCTATTTGTCCACCTCCTCCCCTCAGTTTCCAGCTGATAAAGTTTGGCTAAGGCATGGGGATTTGCCCTGCAAAAGCACTGCCCTGTTGTGGAAGCTGATGAACAAAATGGCACTGGGATCCTGTGCTCTTCCCCTACCGCGCAATACTTTACCTCTCCTTTCAAAAACCCCTCTTTCTCCTTAGTACTTTTCCCCCACAGCTCTCCCCACTCAAATCTCAGAGCCACTCTCGCCCCATACCTTGTTGCAGCTCTCCTCTTCTCTGGCTCTTTGCTAGAAAGCAGGAGGTGAGTTACCATCTAAAGGAAGGAAGAGCAGGACAGTTCAGCCTTTATCAAGCTCCTCCCTGCAGTGACAGTGTGCCACATCAGTAACGGGTCCACATGGGTGGATGAGGACAATCAGGGGTGGGCCTGGTGGATAGAGGCAGAAGGACAGAACAGCGTTGGTTGCAGGACACAGTGGGGCATGGACAGTTATAAGTCTCTGATGTTGGAAATATTTGGTACACTGCATATTTAGAATGTCAGTTCTGGTTTAACAGATGAATTGAAAAAGGTAATTTTCCTCAAAAAGTGCAAGTTCTACCCAAATAAGGAAAACAAAAAGGAGCCCAGATCTAGTGAGTTAAGAGAAACCATAATAAGTCCGTTGAGAAGCGTATCTTGAGAAACAAGTATCTGAAGACATAAAAACATGTAATAAAATTATTTTCAAAGACAACAGAAGCAGGAAGCCTGCCAGAGTGTCTGTAGGGCTGACAGATGATTGAGACGTAAAAAGAGTGCTCAGAGAAGATAAGGAGGAAATACAAAAGTAAAATGAATTCTCTACCTCTGTGCATCTTCTGTAAGGAGCAATGTAAAGAAGATGGAAGGAGGCCCCCATACTGCGGGTTTCTTTGAAAAGGAGAGCCAGGGGAATTGTACCAAGCTGAAGGGTTGGAAGAAAAGGTTTTAGGACAGTCAGTAAATGAACAAGAGTAAATCCAAGGATTCGATATTTTAGAAATCTTGACTGAAACCTAAACTGAGAATAAAATAGTAAAGGCTGAGCAATTAAACTGTGGCATACCTAATCCAGCCTTGGTGCTACGAGAAAAAGCAGCAAACACAATGGCAATGTTTGAAAAGTGTTTTGGGGGGGTGCAAGGGGCAAGAGATCTAACTTCTGTATGCTTGAAATTGGCAGAAATAATAATGAAGAGAAGAATTACTTGGCATAAGAGAGAAAAGGCATAACAAGTGCCCCTCACATAACTTTTGTAGAAGGAAGCAATACTGCACAAATCTGGCTGAGTTCTTTGAAGTAGCTGATGAGTATGTGGATATGGGCAATCACTTGATGTAAAACTTGCACTTCTAAATCTTCTTTTGATGAAGGCTTTCACTGAAGCCTCTTAAAAAAACCTCCTAAGCTCCCAAAGAATAAAAGAAGGTCCTATAGAGGATTAACAACTGATTAAAAAATTAGGACAACTTGAATGAGCCGTTCAACATATTCACAAATGAAAAAATGAAATGAAAAGTCTTTCTGATGAGAAAAAACCAAAACAATCAGAGTAATGCAAATGAAATCTGATCACAAAGGCGTGCAGATGGTTTTCAAAATATTGAGTGCAAGATGACTGCAAAAGTGGACATCGGAATAAACAACTGTAACTGAGTGAAAACTGCAATGAACTTTAAAGTAGCTGTTACCACTCAGGAAAGATACCTTTGAATCGCTGCAGAGAGTTCTATCCAAGTGTCAGCTCAGTGGAAGTCAAAAAGGCGGGTTACGAAATGTCAGGAGAGTGACAGAAACAAAAGAGAAAGCATATCATATCACCATACAAATCCCTGGGACATCTGTTTGAATATTTGTGACTTGCATACGGCAGCTATTTCTCATCCTTCCATGATAGTAGCATTAGAAATGGTATAGAGAAAGTAATTAAGGATGACCAAAGGAATGGGAAGTTTCTGAACAAGGATCAAATTAAACAGACTAGGAGACAGAGAGATAAATGCAAAAGCAACATAGAAAGTAATGAGAATCATGGAAAAGGCAAACCAGATATTTTAATCCGTCATTTCTCATAATGTAAGCACTATGAGCTCATTCTTAAGAGTGTTGGGATCTGTGGGGCCCTAGTGAAAGAAGCTTTGGTGAGTATTTGCCCTGTTCTTACCCTCCTTCGTCACACTGCTGTTGCTGGGCACAGCACCATGGGCTGTGTAGAACTGTAAGCTGACCTGATTCATCCTTCCTTACGAGCCCCCTTCCTGTCTTTGGGGAGGCAATAATCTCCCTGGAATATCTGTTAGTTAAAGCAGAGGTAGGTTGCAAATTATGAAGCACTCAAGCCAGTGAGGGGGAGAAACAATGAGAATTCCCTCTGAAGAAGATGATTCTCGGTATATTTTATGGAAACAAATGTACAGGCAGAGAAAGCAGGGGGCCATAAGAAGACTGCAACAGCTAGCTCTTGTCATGTTGTGAAAAATTTTATGTGTGGCTGTCACTGTACACATCAAGAACATAAACTTCTGTACAGGCAGGTGGGGACAACAATTCTCACAGACTTCTTGGTTTTAAGCTATGTTCATTCTCATGCTCTGTGGATGGCCTGACAGATTACATTACATTACACATTAGAATGACCTATTTCCTCTGTTTCTACCATGATGTGATCTAATAGGCCCCCCAGCAAGAACGCTGCTGTGAGCTGTCACTCATGCTTGCTGCCTGACAATGACACAAAACACTGTTTGGATTCCTGTTAGGCATCCAGAACTATTCCATGATGGTATTAAATCTATTGAATGTAAAGCTATAAAAGATGTGGCTTTCTAGACCACAAACAAAACACTCAATAGCATCAAGCCCCCAACAATGAGAAAGCATAGAAAAATAGAATGTGATGAGGAAATAACTTCTTTCTATATACTCCTTCCTTGTCACAGTTACATTTTTGCCTTTTCACTGTGCATATGGAATACATGCATCACAGCTTTGTGAAAAAAATCTGAAGAAACATCTAGATATTTCAGCCATAATGAGTGGAAACAAACCTTATGGGAAGGGGGTTGGACTCTGTACTTTCACTTTTTAGCAAATCTGTATTAGACAGGTGGATAAAGCCTAACCATGGCAGACAGGTTATTCTACAACTACCTGCTGCAGACTTCTTATGTCACCTACAACCGGTACAATCCAGGCAGGTAGCTGAACTATGGCTATGAAACAGTCTGGGAAGACTTTAATTTAAAAAAGCTCGATGCAGATAAACTTACAGCTGCTTTTACACTTAGTGAATGACCTACAATAGATGTGTCAGTAAACATGTCTGAAAACTGCCTAAGAATACAATGTGTCATGAAAAAAATCAGTAATTTCTTGCTGGGCTGGAATTTTCAAGAGAAAATACTCTTTCTGAGACATTTTATTCACTTGAATTTTTATCTGAGAAGCATGTAAGCAGCCAGAAGGAAAAGTGAACAGAACGAAAAACAGGCGAAAAATGTTTCTTTCCAATAGAACATATAAAGAAATTATTTTGCCTACTCTTAATTGTTTGGGTTAATAATATATGAAAGATTAACCAGCTTGAATTTGCTTGTCCTCAATGTAAACCGATTCCCCATGTTCTTAATTAGTTTGCCTCCAGAAAGTAACATTGCCAACAAGGGAATGAGAAGTCAAAGTGTGGAAACAAGGGAGATTTCAATTGCTATATTTGTTGTAAGTAGTAACTCAGCGTCTGTGGATTCAGGAGCATCAGGGCTGTAAATCCACATAAAGCTGAATGTTATGAATGGAAGCTGTCTGGTCTTTCCCGATGTCCCATCTATTCCTGTCCCCACACTCGGATATACTCCACAGACAGTAATTCATCCTTTCTTGCCACTGTGCTTTCTGCAAACAGCTGCTGAGGCTGTCCACGGTGACAGGTCATTAGCGGGCAGTTATTTTTTTTCAGGACTGAGTGCACAGAAGTGGCAGTGCTATAAAAGCTTCTCTGCAGAGCTCCATGTACTGATCTGGGCTGAGCTCTGTTCCAATTTGCTACACTTCCTATTAGCAAAGATTGTCTATTAAGCTTTGTGTCTTGTTGCTCACCTGCAACCATCCTGTTTGATCATGTCCTAGGACTTCTCAACAGCTCAGTCAACAGCATCAGCTGCTCAGCTATTGCTGTTTAAGAGCTGGTCTTGTCACTGTCACCCTCATAAACCACATTCTGTTTAGCTGGTATGACTACAGTCTCCTGTGCTTGCACATGTGGTACAACTACTTCAATTAAAAGTGTGAAGCCATTTCTCTTACAGGAATAAGCTTTAACTGTAAGTGCGCTGTTCTAATTCTACAGTTGTGCATGCACTAGGAGAGCATTCAGCTTTAACTGCCTGGTACCACCAAATGTAGCACCATTTATTGCAGTGTCCTGAATAGCAGTGTTAATTTGCTGTCTGGTTCATGCAATCCTTCCCATCATTGTCCAAAGATACCTCCTACATTCCAGCTGATTAGTGTCTCTGCAGTTCTGAGAGATTTTTCATTGGGAATATTTTGTGATGATCCTCTAATTTCCTCTTCTAAAGAAGTACTGACAAACTTGATACTTAAAATTTTCTTCAAATCCTTTCAAATCTGCCAACTTTCTCTTCTATGTTCCCCAATCTGTAGCTCCTGATTACTGAATTATTGGTGTCTTACTAGCAGATTTTTGTATCTAATTAATTAGGTTCTCTACCTTCTGCATTGTAGGGTGATTACACTGAGCTATGCTTGTGACATCCCAGATTATCATCTTGACAGCAATTACAACACTCCAAGAACTGAACTGTCACAGAACTGACTGGATTAGCAGAGGAGGAAGGAGCAGATTACAATGGAGAAAGGGAAGTTTTGACTTCTTTTCCTTTACTACCAAACAATTCTCCTGGATTTCCATATTTAACTGCTATACAGAAGCAACTGCTTTACAGCTACTCTGTTGCCAGCTGCTCTGAGGACACATTACCAAAGCATGCCTGATGTGCCATGTAGTGTTTTGTGTCAGAGGTTTTCAGCTTGGGCCCATGAAATACTTTTTAAGGATCAGCAGATTAGACTGGAGAAGATCCATCTTACTGTCAAGGAAGCTTCTGTTCACCACACAGCATTTTGTGCCTTCACTGGGAAATCTGGATGGATTTGCAAGCCCAAAGAAGGTTGGAGATCACAGGAATAGTTAATCAGTTGATTTCCACCATCACCCGTGAACTATACCAGGTTATATCAACAGCAAATTTGACACATGTGACTTTATAATACATCGAGCTAACTCTTCTTTACAGTATTCAAGAAAAAACCCAGCCAGGTGAAGACAGAGAAGCACTGCTATTAGAAGAAAAAGAAGCCTCTTCCTAGTCTTCACAATTTGTTTATTATCATCACTTCTAAACATGCTAGCTACTTGTTAAAACAGCAAAATAAATCCTAGAGGCTGTTGCAATGGTATCTTTTGCAACCCTGAAAGATATACATGACAAAAATATGGGTCTCAGACACCTAGACCATTATGATGATAGCTAATTTTGTCGTCACATTATTAAGATTTCAACTACAGATAAGTTAAGCAGAGGCTGCACAAGCCAAATCTGCACAAGCCAAAATTAACATGGGCTGCATGAACTGCTGATTTTCTTCTTTGCTGCATGCAAGCAGGAGAGAGAGAAAGGAACTGAGGAAAAAAAAAAAAAAAAAAAAAAAAAAGAGACCCTTCTTCAGTGATTTGAATCCAATGCTGGAGTGTTCAACAAGACATTCCTTTCCAGGATTTAAATTCTCACTTTGATGAGCACCTAGTGACTCGGTGGGATTTGCAAAGCTTCCATTTGAAGCTAGAGAAAAGTAATCTCACTCTTTATTTCTTCTCCCTCCCTGTGCTACACCCCTCTAATCATGATAAATATACCTAAACATGCCTGATTAAACCAGACAGGCAATGTGCCCCTAATCTGAACTGATCAGGGCTGTGGAGCTGCCAAAGTGAACCTGCTGTCTCTCTATCAGACAGAGCAATAAGGGGTCGGTAATGCGGCTCCATTAACTGCTTCCCACAGAATGAATTTTCCCTGACTGCTCTTAAAGAGCAGACACTTGAGGAATGCCGCCTGATGGGAGGTCTCTTTTGGCACAATTGTCGAGCGGCTCCTTCTCAAGCCCTCCAGACAAACAACTAAAGTATGAAAAATGTAGCTACTTCCTTCTATGCTACTTTTTAAAAAAAACTCCTCATATGTTATCTAGCTAACTGCCTCTCAATTTTTCTGATATTTTCTTGGTAAGCTTCAGCACTGGCTGATGCATGTTGTACTGCAAGTGTGTGGTTATCAGAATAACAATCCTGTTCCCACTGTGCAAGCGCAGAGGTATCCAAGCGATCTGCTTCTGCGTACAGGTGGAGCTTGCATTTAGTGGATTCACAGAATTCAGGGATGTGACACACCACTGTATCAATATCCACATCAATATATCAATATAATCTGTGCATTTACTATATTTCCACTAATATTGGAGGTTCATTGAAGGATTAAATGGACATAGATTAGAATAAGTACAAGAACGCACATTTCTGAATTTGTTTTGGAATCCACGCATGTGTATGTACATCTGCTTTCATGTAGGAGTAGTCTTCTATGATCTTTATTTTCCGAGAAGATCTACTCTTAGTAAAAGACTGCAGTTGAGAGGGATCAAGGGAGTATCAGACTGTCTTTGTGTTCTGGTCTTTGGTGCGATTACAAGCACCTTCAAAGCCTCTCTGAATAAAACCATTCTGCTAGCAGCAAGTCGAATGGAGAATTATACTTCTCAAATTGATTATACAAGAGACTGGGGTGAGAAATGATGCTATATTTCAGACATGTTTTCTATCAAGAAGGACTTTCCAAAAATCATTTCCAAAGAAAAAGAGTCAAAACAGAATCAAGAATCTGGTACTATGAGACTTGATTAAAAACAACCAATCAACTAACCAACCAACCACAGACAAAACCCACTTACAATTAGATTCAGATACTCTAAGAGACTTTCCTTGTATTTCGGTGTCTAAATATGGGAAAGAATACCCAAGATTCATTATCTACTGCTTTGGCTGCCAGAGAGGTGTCCAAAAACCATATACTATCTAACATGCTGTCCTGTACATCTGAGCTCTTGTAACTAAGAACCTGAGAAATTCTGGTGTTCCTACAGATCTGCATATGAATACACACTGTGTGTGTATGTGAATGGTAAATTCCCGTTGTCTATGCATGATCATGTATTTCACAGTGTGAAATGGAAATCTAGGGAAAAAACCCTGTAAATATTTGTGCTAAAGTAGAAGTAAGTTCACCTTATGTTTTTGGTTCATTTCTACAGCAGTTAAGAAACTTCTCTTTTCATATGTAGAGGATGAAGGATGCAATAGAGAGCTATGATTTCTCTATTTCTGAACATAGCACAAGCTATAGAACTCACTAAAGTATTAAGCCAGTAAAAATAGTTTTTAACCTTAGATTGCACTCTATTGCGTAGCAATATAATTTGAGTGGGATATGTGAATAAAACAATATGAAAATCTGCTAGTATATACTGCTGGGTAGAGATGACAAATTTTTGTGTAAAATGGGAAGAGCAAAATCAGTGATGAAACAGCTGTTTTCCCTGGTATTTTTTTTTTTTTCTGTAAGATTAATCTTGGCAGCACAGACAATTGTGCAAAATCTAGAACTCCAGTACTAAAATTGCATTGTATGCCAACAGATAGGATTTTGCACAAAAGTAGAAGTACAGTTATCTCAGTAAGAAAAGGTAGTGCTCTGAGAAAGAGATCCAACACACTTTATATACAAAGCTTCACATTTAAGTAAGGAAAAGAAAGGCTACTAGTGGTATCTGCCATGTGGTATAGTGAGCACTGCTGTGGTATCTTCATTGCATAATGTCACCACTTGCATATTTACCTTCTGAGCCTCTGTGTTGTACTAACTATGATTTTTCTGCTTAAAGGATCTTCACAGCTCAACTTCCATTTAAACACAGAATCCCTTTTACAAGGCCTAAATGCTCCAAAACAGACTTTTTATAAATTAGAGCCATGTGCATCTGCATTTGGGAATGCTTCTGAGAGGGTTTTAAAAGTGATCAATTACAATAAGTCATACATTTAAAGATGCATCTTCAACAGTCAGCCCAACATTTCTCCTCATTATAAGGTAAATGTGAATGCCAGCTAGTTACTATTCCTGGGGTTTGTCTCTGCACAGCAATCCTATCATTTTAAGTAGAAGTGTGGAACATATTTCATGTTTGTCTGTGCATTTTTTAGTTCGCTCAGATTGTGATGTCTTTGAAATTAAAGCACAACAGCAGTTTCTGAATGATTTAACATGTAGACGTTTTTACTCTGAAGCAGGAACAACTGGTTCTTGTTTATCCTAATCCAAAATGGAGTTGTATAAAAATGGAATAGGTACTCATCATCTGGAATAAAAATACACGGGTCATATCCTGATGTAGGAATACTTGTTACTGAACTAACATGCAAACTAAGGCTTAATTAAACATGTTGAGTTCCTTATAGGTAGATCAGTCTTAATTTCCTACGTTTCCTGTTCCTACAGCATGGGCAACTTCATGACAATAACTGGAACCTCACTGTGTAGCCCCTGTATGCCCTGCAAAAATAATCAGTTTCACTCTTTCAGTGAGCAAATGATCGATTGCTGCTCTGCAGCAGGGAACGGCACAGACTTCAGACTATTCAATAGATTTCATGTGGCAAAAAGGGAACACTGCGTAAAGGGTGTGAATGAGTCATTCGACATTTTGGGTCGACTGAAGTCTTTCTGCTACATTTATTTCTAATCTTGATGTGCTATCCACATTTGCACGTTAAGCAGGATGGGAAGAATGAGATTTAAATTATTTGCTATGATACACACGTGGAAAACAGAAAACTCTGCATGTGTCTGAGAATGTGGGATTACACACGTGGCTGGCTGGTTGAACACAGCATCATGAGAAGTGTCTTTTCTATCCTCATGTGGGGATAGGCATTCTGCATGCAAGCCTGAGTGTATCTGAGCAAAGGGGATCTGATTACAAATGAGAGATCTTCACTTGCAGTATACCTGAACAAAGTCCCATGAGCACACTTCAGGTAATGCATGTGTTGTGGTTTTTTTGGAAAATACAACCAACTGTGAATGATCTGGTCTGTGTATCCTTGGAGGGGAGGTGCATGTGTTGTATGCATGTGGGTGACATGAAGCATCCATGAGCACGAGAAGGTGTCTGTTGAGGCTGGAATTTCTCTATTAGTCAACATCATCAGTGCTGAACCACTTACTTCAAGATTTCCATGGAAAGAGCATATGGCAATCTCTCAGAGTATTATCTGGCCTAACACTATGCTCCTTCACTCCTGGTCATACTTCCAGTTTAAAGCACAAGTTTGCAGAGAGTCTGACTTCTTATAGCTTACCCTGAAGTCTGTCAGATCTATGCATATTAAGCAACTTTAAGCATTAAGACTTTTGAAAGCACATGCTCACCGCTGAAGATAAGGAGCCTCAGTTCAAGCCTTTGGGTTTGAAACTCTGGACAAAGACACTGACTTAGCTGTCATTTAAGAAAAAAATAGCTATCAGTATAGAAACAAAGACTCTTTTGAAATGCCTCACAGGAAATATTTTCCAAGGCTGAAGAGGCAAACATAAGGTACTTCATGAGGTACGCAAGACTATGTCACAAGGTCTCAGTGTTTTAAACTGAAGATGGAGAACCTCACTGTGAATATGGAATCACTAGGCCATGCCAGTTCTTGGGGAGTTGAAATATCAGTCGTGTGGGCCAAGCAGAGCTCTGGTATCTCACCTCAAGTTAAAAACAATCGGGTTTTGCATGGAGGTAACAAAGTATTTACATCCAGAACAACAGACTCATGGTATGTCGCATTGATAAAGGACACTGCCAAGATCTGTGTTACTATTTTTTTTGTAACATCCAAGTTATTGTGTCCTTTAAATTATTAAGATTTGCTAACTTCAGAAAGCATTGTGGATCCTCCCCTGCCCTGCCTCTCTTCTGCAAGTTATAGATATCACACTCAATTAACCCTGGTGAGTGAATACAGGATGGACATTGTCTCTCTCAGTTTCAGTCATTTTTGCTCAGTGCCACAGTTTGCATACAAACGACTGAATAGTGGTACTTAAATCTCCAAGTAAAATTGCATTAATGGAAATAAAAGTGCACATTCATCATGCTTGTATTCATATTAAGTCTCATACGCTTCACTATCTGAAAGCATAAACATTGAGTCTAGTCTAGTCAGATTCTGTCTTATTAACTAAAGAAGTGAGTATAATTCTGGTTAAAAAAGTTCAAAGGAATATATATTCTTTCATTTGTTTGGGTGCCAACTGCAGACATATTATTCCAACTTACCTACTGTGCTTGTATTGGCTTGGTACAGAAAATAAAAAGAATGAGATAGAAATCCAATTTGTATTAGTGAGTCCGGTCCAAGGCACACTTATTGAGGTACATAAATGTCTGCTCATTGGAACCAGCGATGAAACAAGAGGAGATTCCATATGAAAGGCCTTTGTATAATTCATGAGGGTCTTGACTAGCAGTGCTGGATATCATGGCATAGGTAATAATTAGGACAGAGGCACAATGTCATCTACATCAGCTACAAAGCAGTTTAGGGGTTCCCTGACATCTGGTTTTGCTCTCATCATCTCACTTAACTGTGAGAGCATGATTGTTTTACCTCGACTTTGTTCTCAATATGAGCAATGGATGCGTACATATTTAAAGAAGCCAGCTGTTGCATTCAGCGTTACGTTACGGTTTATGAAGGGATGACATGTTTTGTCTTCCACAAGGCAATAAAACATCATGCACGGTTGTTCCTAAAGTTATGTTTCAGAATATACTGTGCTGGTGGCAATGTTGTCATCTAAGAATCATCTCATGAAAAAGAAAGCAAGAAAATACATTTAAAAATTGGGAAATTGATATCATACTGACAGTTTGTTGGACTGGTTATTGTGTTTCCGTTATGTCTCTTTTCCTTACCCTTTCACTGTCTTTCCAATTCGTAAGGCAAATTCTTGAATATGGTACAACTTAACAAAAAAACCCCCAATTGATCAGAGCTGTTTGTAGAATCATACAATAATTATATTAAAAAGGATCTGTGGGGACCATCCAGTTCAAGCACCTGCTCTTGAAATGATACAAGATGAGAATGTTGCCTGGCTTTTCTACAGTGGCTGTTCTAATGGAACACCAATCTCATTCAGGCCACGATATGTTCTGTGCATGTCTAGTTCAAAGACATATGGAAAATTGTTTAGGCAGAAGATCTGCATTAAATGATTTGAAATTCCCTTTACATATACATTTCTAAGATGCTATTGACTTCAGTGTTAGACTGAAGTCATACAGCTGCATATCATCAACACACAAGCTAAAGTGAAATTATTATCATTACTTCCTGACTTCTGTGTGCTTTACACTCTCATTATATAACTTTTAAAAAATTCCAAGATCGAAAAAAAGGGACTTCTTTAGGCACTGTGCAAAATGCTGTACGTCAACCTACCTCATGCAGCATTCAAGAAAGTTCTCTTCTTCTATATACCTTAGAAAATCTGCAGAAGAAAGTTTTGAGAGCTGCATAGTGAAGGAACCACACAGCTCTCACTCTTCAAGATGCATTGCAAATGTGGCAAGTGCTCTGCAGTGAGAAATCAGCCCGTGGCAAGAATTACTTGTCACAAGACTTAAAACAAGGCTCATGAACTGCTACAACTTCTCAATACAGGGATTGGTGTGATTAATTCTATGCTGAGTGGAGTGAATTTTATCCAAGTTGAACACATCTAAAAGCATTATCAACACTGCAATTCTGCTTCCATATGAAAAAATCCCAAACCCCTGTGATGCTCACTGCACTTCCATTTTCACTTCTGTTCTCTATCAGTTTTTTCTGTTCGTATCTACTTTACTTGCTATCAGATTTAAGGATCTGCGATGTTCAGATTCATTATTATTGCCCACTTTGATGTAGGCTGTCTCTTTGTCTTGAAGGTGAGCCTTGCTTTTTAGTTTAGCTTTACAAAAATAGTTATATTCAATAAAGTTATCATCTCTGTGAAAGAAGAAAATCCCCAAAGCATTCATGGGATTTTTGGATGTTGTTTTCTTGGTTGCTCTGTCTGAAAGCCGTTGGACCTTGCTCAACTTTGCAGCTGGTCAAGGGAAGAGGTAGAAGCTCAGACCTTTCAAAGGTCAAGTCAATTCAGCACCTGAGATTGCATAGCAGAAGTTGATGCATTCAAAATCACCCCATTAAAAATATCATGCCAGGGTTATTTAGAATGAGCAGGAGAACATTTCAAAAGAACAATCTGCTCAAAGGCTAAAAAACACTTCAAACAAAAAAGTAAAATGGAACATACTGAACAGAAACTGTTGAAAACAGCAGTAATTCATTAAGAAATTAACCACTCTTCACCCCAAGATATTCCTAATGCCTTTCACAAATCATGAATTAAATTCAGTCTCACTTTGTATTTCTGGTATCTTGATGGGCTTTATCAGAGGGGGATGCAGCAGCACTGAGCGGGGGCCACACAGCTGTAGTTTCTCCCTGATGTGATTTAAAGAATTACAGCTACTCCTTTGGCTTCGCTTACTGTATCTACCCAGCACTTTAATTAAAAAGCCCCATTAGGAGATCTGTTTTTGCTGCAGCCTCCTTAAGAATAACATTTCTCTGGACAATTCTGCTATGGATTACCGAGCTAGCAAGCCTGAATGTTAAAACTCCATCCTTTGACCCCAGCTTTACTCTGGAGGGTACCTCCAGTTTGGCTGCTGCTTTCCCTAACTCTGTATCTACCCCTTCACCTAACAACAAAATCCATCCTCCAGTGCTTTTCAGCAGTGCACAGCAGGTTAGGAACAGAAGTGACAACTGCCCAATTAAAATCAAAATGTCAGATGTGCAGAAGGCAAACTGAAATCTGCCTGGGCTATCAGGGCAAATGCCTTCAGACCTACTCAATTAGCTGAGGGATAATTGATGACCACAGGCAATCAACCTACAGTTGCAAGTCTCATGTGCAAGAAACATGCTAGAGCATATCATTCAGTATTGACGCAGAGGAAAGGGCTTGATTGTCTCTGAGACACCAACACTGTATCCTGAAGTACTGAGGTTTTCCTTAGAAATTTCCTCTAAATTACAAGATGAAGTCATGAAGTGCTTAGAAGGCTTAAAGCAGTGGCTATAAATGTGTTACCATTTCCAGTGTCTTTGTAAGTTATGGCACACAAAGAATGGTAAAAGCTCTTTAGCTGTCTATGGAGAAGAAAGGAATCCTTCAGTTGAGAGCTGTACAGTGAGATGGTAATAACACAGGTAAAAGCAGGTGTGGAGAGCTTCAAGGTACTACTGAAGAGACAGAAATCAAGCCATAGAAGAGAGAGAATTCTCATTCTCGAGTACCAACGGCTACCTGAAGAATTGTCCCAAAACAACAAACTGGTACAACACCAGGACATCTCATCATTTAAATAATCCCTTCGTCTTTCTTACCTTCTACTTCTTGTTCTTCATTTACTTTTCTCTTTATAATAATCTTTTCTTCTGTTATAACTTTGCCTGCACTTCAAGAATGGATTTGGTTAGTTGTTTGGTTTGTTTTAAGTCAAGATAGATATTGCATAGTGAATTCCCAATTGAATTATTGCCTTGATGTTGCTGTTTGATGTACCTTCCAGGCAGGTGAATTGTATTGATCATAGCTAGCCACATTACCATAAAATCACCTGCGCTTTTTTTCTCCTGACATTCCCTGTTGAGGAAGATAGCTAGAGTAAACCACTTAAATATTAAAACACTGCTTGTTTTTAGCAATGAAGACATAATCTTTGTCAGTACAGAGCATCCAGTGTCAGCAGTGCCTGGAAGTCAGTTGAAGGCTTTCTGTAAAAGAACTAAATAATAATAGGGCTCAGAATGATTAAAGAGCTGACCCTCAGAAGCCTTAGAGATTTGAGAAAATACTTCTAAACCCATTCTGCCACTGCAATTATTAATGAATGATTAATTTCTACAGACATTATCTTATGGTTGCTTCAACCTTGTTTCCCTTAGTGACATCGACAGTCAAGGAGAACAAATCAGAAACAGTGTTGAAAAACACTTAAACAGAAATAAATTAATTAGTATATACTATGGAGATACTTGTCATGTCTGTGTACTTGCAGCTGATCTGAGTTTTGCATCTCAAATAAGAATTTGTTGGTTTTGCTATGTGAGAGGCACGGCATACATTAAGAATTACAGCACTAACTGTAAGGACACATAATTAATTTCCCTAGAAGTTACAAGTAAATCTGTTAAATAATTTATTAGGTAATTCTTTTCTTAAATATGGGTTCTTTAGGAAATGTGACGCTTTGGGTTTGATCTTGTTTCTGTAGCATTGATAAAAGACTTCTTAATACAGATTTTTATTCTACTTTAAGATCACAAAAACCTTGCATTGACAACATGTGAAGATTTTGCCACTTTTTGTAATAAAACTTTACTTAAAACCCCCTCAATTTTTAATTTACTCCTTCAGATGATGCAACAAATGAAACTTTCAAGAAACCTGAGCTGCCCTCATCTAGAACAGCCTTTTCAAAATATGGCCTTTTCAAATGGCCTTTTCCACTTCATATCATGATCCTCAGTAGACAGCAGGGCCTCCACCACATTTCAACAGGTACACTTGACTTCACTTCTGCTGGAAACAGAGGGAAGCAGCTGCTGCTCTGAATGATGAAGCTCTAACTGTGAGCAGCATTATCAGCCTCACTGAGAACTGCCTTCTTCAGTTGTTGTGGGAAAGGAAAAATATTTTCTCTAACACCATTTAAAGCCAATCTGACAACACAAACATTCAGAGGCTTTGATTGCTGAATGGGCTCGTTACAGCAAGATGAGTAGATGGCCATTCAGACATGTGGCACAGCTGTAATTACTTGGACTATAAGAGGCAGCAATAGACACTCTATCAAACCGGTAGACAGAGGATGCAAGTGCCATACCTGGCTTCTGCTGAAGGTAATGACAGGATTATGGCAACATCTATATAATTTTCAACAATGCAATATTGCATGTCTATTCATCCCCATCTACTAAGACTGTCAAAGTATTCAATGATTTCCATGAATTAAGGTTCACCTTCTGTTCAGGATAGAAAGGTATACTCAGACTAGATTCAGTTATCTTTGACAGTAAATTATAAAGATTCTTGTTTGCTTTGATGGATTTAACCTCAGAGACCTGTTACACAATAGTGTAGCATTACCAAAAAAGCATTACCAAAAAAGTAGGATCCAAACACATAATGGTTCAATATGGTATTATTTCTATCAGTGTAATGACAACACAGCTTGAAACTTGAGAGTACAACTTGAAACTGAAAACTAGTTAGAGTTAGAAAGTGTTTGTTCCATCTTTGTGTGGAGTTCTGCACACTTGGCTGATAGAGGATTCAGTCATCTTTCTCAGAATCATTATGTTTTGACCACTATTTGGGTAGCAGAACGGACATGACAAATGAATAATCTGATCCGGTACAGAAAATGCTGCGTAAAAACAGACAGAATGCCTCTGGTATCCTATCTTTATATACTATTCCTTCTGCATGAAAAACAATTACCAGGGTACATTCACTCACAGAGACAATTTTAGAAGTTTGTCCACATCCTAGGAGAATCCCTGTTTGGATTGCAGAGTTATAGAATGTTTCTCCTGTGCCAGAATTCAGCTGTGGTTTGGAGCAGCTACAACCTGGAAACATGGTGCTCTTTAAGTAGATTTTTTTTCTAAAAATAATAATTAAAAAAGAATACCAGAGCTCTGAGGGTTAAAGTTTGTACTCTAAGGGTTACTGGTGGATTTAGCATGCTGAGATACTTAAAAAACCCCAAAAAAAACCCAACAAAAAGGAGATAAACTGGAAAGTGTAGAGAACTTAAAACATTTCCTCATGGGAAAAAAAAAACCCTCCAAGCATTTAATTCATACTGTACACTGCTCCAAGATAAAAGATAAAGCCATATGTAAAATGGTTATAGAGCTGGAGAGAGGGAGGAAAAATAGATCTTGTAGCTCCAAGAGAGAGAAAAAAGTGTTTAATCGTGTATTAGCTTATGCTGTTCATTCAGGCGTTTGAGTAATTTTCTTTCATCTCATAACATTTTGCAGTGCTGACCTGTGATCTTAGTGCCAGGATAATGTGTCCTTTCTTAGCAAGCTTATTCCTCAAACATTAGTCTCCCCTGTTTAGATGTTGTTTAAATGGTACTTTAGCATGGTTCTCTAATCAGAAGGACAATAAAAAGAATTGAAGGCTACGGGAAGAACTCAGACTCCTCCAAGATAATATTTTTTCATTTTCATCTATTTGAAATCCTTTTAGAAACAGTATTTACAGCAACTATGCTTCAGAGAGAACTTTCTAGGCTAAGACTGAAAAAAAAGAAAGATGTCTTTCCTTTCACCTAGATTATCCATCTGGTAAGTCCACCATCCATGGGACAGTAATGGTCAAACATCAGAAGCATTTGAGTAAAGTATCAGTACATGAGAATATCTATATCATGGGAATCAGTTTGTACCTTGAAGCATGAAGAGTATAGTACATAAGTTTGTTGCCTAATTAATATCACTACCAATTCTACTCACGTTTGTGCAAGTTTTTCTCTCTCCCCCTCCACTCTATCTTTCAAAAAGTGCTTATTTGAAATCATAATTAAAATTAAGCTGTCACTATAAAATACAGAAACAAGGCAGCTTCGCGTAGTGATGAAGAAAGAGGATCAAGAATCCAGTTTCCAAGCCCAGCTCAGCTAAAGATTTGCTATGCATCCCTGGGCAAGTCACTTCACCTCTCTCTGCCATAGGACATATTTAAAAAGTACAGTGTAGCCATGCATGGAGGTATTTAAATGGTATTTAAATGGACTGGGGCACCAAAAGCTATAAGGCTGCCTTCTCAGGCTACTGGTTCATTTTTGCATATTGTCAAGTTAGTTAAACTAGTATGGCTTTAGTGCTTCTCCCACCTCAGTGTTGCTATATTCACATACGTGGGCCTCATTATAGTTGCAAAGTGAGAGCATTCATACTCAGTTGTCTGAAGGACAGATGGGCAAAATGCCCATGAATAGGAAAAAATATGAGTAGACACCAAGACAAAAAGCTTGTACAGGAAAGGCAAACTTACTGCCATATATGCCCTGATGGTAATATAGTTCTTTTGCTGTTCTCTAAATATAAAAAGAATGGTGGGAAACTAGGCTGAAAAGACTAAGAAGTCTTCTTCAAGGGATCTGCAAAATAAACATTTTTTGAAAGATATGAAAGGATTTATGGATACCATTTGCACTGACTGGAATACTTCTTGCCGCAGGCTTTAGCTTCTGATCAAGTGTATGGCCATCATTATATTGTGTATAGCAATTTGAAGAACTTAAAGAAGACGGAATAGCTACGTTCTTCTTAAACCAAAATCAGATTCTGGAAAGAAAGGAGAAAGACAGGGCCTTATTCTACTCTGAACACTAAGGAAACTAAAGAAAACCCCAAAGACATAGGTATATCAAGTTTTGATAGCAATGTTTCATTACTGGTAAAACATACAGCATTTTCTCTGCCGCAGAGGGTAGGCCCTTCCGACTAATATCCGAAAATGAACTTGCCACTGAGTGTATTTTATGGCCCATATCTTAGAGCTCCACTAAGAGGAGAATTTCAAGTGAAAATACTGTTAAGGAAGAAACATAGTGAAAGGAATGAAGATCATTTTCATCATGTCAGGCAGTAAAAATAAACCAAAAGAGATTGCCTACAGCAGTGGTTCCAGACCTGTGGCTTAATAGCAACCTTTGCCTGCCAAACTTTCAGATATTGCTTGTGGCCACAGAGAGCTGCTGTCAAGCTGCGAATTGATGGGGAGGGCAAAATGTAACATTGTACAAAGGATGTTACATCCTCACTGCTGTTGCCCTTGAAACAGTAAAAAAAGAGGGCACTGGCATATGGTCGCACAAGTAGAAAGTAAGTGTGGGGGAAAAAGATATTCTGTGGGATTAGGTAAAGGAACACCTGGATAAAATAAGGAAGTGATTTTAAGTAATGGCCACAACTTATAAAACCCAGGCAAACTGGCAGAAGCACTATACTTTCTGGAAACTAATGTAAGAAGTTACAAGAGATCAGGACAGACAGCTAACTTGAACAGCAGAGCCCTGGTTCTCTGGGAGTTGTACAGAATTATGTTTCATGAAAGACCAGTTTTTGTTTTGCCCAGGCAGATTCTTGAGTCTTAACAATTTTAGGAAATATGTGTGGAAAGGAGTAGCAAAGATAAAACCCACTTCAAAACACTAAGCTACGTGTAAATGTATATATTTCACATTGTCTATCCATCCATCTCCAGTTTATTCTGCTGCCTTGATGAAAATGGGAACATCTCACATCATTATATTAAGTCTTATCCTTGGGATTGTCAACTCTGGATGCAAGAAATAAACAGAAGTAAATGTCACTAGATAGAAAAATAAGGGGAATTGCTTCACTGGGACACCAGCAGCATTTTTTCCACCAAGCTGCTACTAAGGTAATAAGTTTTCTTCATACATTTCTACAATTCATTTCACCATTGCATCATAGTCAGGGTTTACGTCCTATTCAGAAACCTAGGAGCTAAGGCTAAAGCATGGGCCTCTATCTCCTTCCACTTACAAGTGGATGACTGGCATTGCTAGCTGCATGAACTACAGTCTTCCATGCCAAAACATAACTGGTGGTAAACTCTTTTTCATCTCAAAACACATCTCCACCTGCCATGCCTATTTAATAAAACTCATTCATTATAAAACCTTTCTTCTCCTGACATATATAAATGTGACAGTTTCTCCTGCTGCTGCAGAGCTTAGATAATTATTTTTTCATAGGAGACTTTTGTGCTGAAAGGGTGCTACTAAACCATGTCTTGGAGACTGATGCTCCTTTGCTCACGGGTTAAGTATAAGACAAGTCAGGTATTAGGGACCTTCTCTATGCACATAAATGCACATGAAACACATGTGAACCTTGTGATACGGCTCTGTAACACTCAATTCTAAAGAAATATCTTGTAACAATACCACATATTATACCTCCAATGCATCAAAAAGCTTTACAAGAATATTAAAAAGCAATTGTGGAGAAATTACACTCATGCCTGGCCCCTCAAGACCCCACCACATTCCACAGAAGACACCAAAAAGAGGGTCAATGGTGCCAGATCTACAGCTTCCAGAAGGATTTTTCTTTCTAGGCACCATGCCTCAGCCGATGTGATCACTCTGTGGGTGTCTCACAGACACAATAGTAAAATCTCTGTCAGAGCAACCTTAAAGTTTCTGTCAAATCTGGATATCTCTTCGCTTCATGCCTCTGACTGAAAATAAAAATAAATTCCCCATTGATCATTTTCTTTGCTCTATTCCAACAAATACCCTCCTTCTGAGAACAATCCTGATCCCCCATTGATGAGAGAAACTTGATGCACCTGCAGTGGCAATGAAAACACACTAAACCTTGAGCCTTGCAGCTAAACATCTTACTTGTTTAACTCTGCAAAAAACGTGATGGTAATTTAGGCAAGGCATTTACCCTTAAAACTCCATAGTGAAAGAAGCAAGCAACCGAGCAGATCTGTACCTTTGAGGCGTGTGGTTGCACCCTGCTGCTTCAGAATCTGTGTTGAGACAAAGGAGTGGGGAATGGCAACGAGTCTCATAACAAGGTAATCAACTCGCCTCCTCTTTTCAGCGCGATTGCTTAGCAAGGGATGAAGTCTGCGGAGCCATGTGGCACACACAAGTCTTTACCATTGCATCTTTGCCTCTCCCTCATGAAGTACAGCCAATCAAGCTGACAGGGTGCAAACCGCAAACCACTCAGGAACTCACATGCACAGTAGCTTACCAAGCTGGGTGTGGGACTAGTGTGGTTTTGTTTTCTTAACTGCAAGGGTTACAGCTTCTCAGGAGCAGTTTCTCTGAATGCTACAGCTGTTTGCTGCTCCAGGTGCATGTCATGTGCTGAGGCACCCTATAACTTGCTCAAGCCTCGGTTATTTAATGTATCTGTCTGGAAAGCACTGGCCTCTTTGAACACAAGTAGTGATCCCCAGGAGCAAGGCATCAGTCTCCTGAAATGTGCCCTCTTTTCTAATATGGGTTGACAGTGGTGGTCATAAGCTATCAGTGTTTGAACTTGTGAAGCAACTCTCCTGCCGTACATCCCATCTGATGTGACAAATCATGAGTGCTTATAAACAGTGCACCCACATGTGAAGATGAGCTTGTATCTCCGTAAGCAAATACGGGAACATACAACCACCTTGTGCCTGTGTAGGCATAGCCAAGAGGAAGTTATAAGAAGAAGTTATAAGAAGAGTTATAAGAGGGAAATATAAGAAAGCATCCTAGATATCACCAGATTCTGCCCTTAGTGTGAGCCAGGAGGCTGTCCTCAAGATGTGAGAAGAAAGGCATGAAAATCTGATTCTTGTAAGAACAAAGAAAAGGCACATTTGCTGATTCAGTTGTATGAGTTTAGTCACTAGCAGGGGTGCATTGCAAGAGGCTGGTGGCCTGGACAGAATGACAGTAACCTACCCAAAGCAGTGGTGATTTGTCTGGCCAATGTCTGTGCTATTGCTCTTTCGGATGGCAAAATAGTTATGGGCTACATAAATGCCATAAAAATAAAACTATATTTAAGGCTTATCTCAAGTGAGTAAAGTTTGGGCCATTACTCCTGCCCTGTGCTCATCCTGTCCCCCCTGGGGCTTAGCCTCTCAAAATGTTGTTTTCCCCCCACCTTTTCTTCCCTGGCCTCACAGCTTCAGTCCATCCTCCTGCCTGAGAGCTGCCAGAGCCAGCCAGCAGGAGAAGGGACATGGGTGATTGGAAAAGTGGTTGATACTGGAGAGCAGAAAGCTGCCTTAGGAAAT
Source organism: Urocolius indicus (assembly GCA_013401255.1). Taxonomy (NCBI): domain Eukaryota; kingdom Metazoa; phylum Chordata; class Aves; order Coliiformes; family Coliidae; genus Urocolius; species Urocolius indicus. The sequence goes on along the minus strand of WBNH01010561.1, from coordinate 203,777 downwards.
GGCAGCCCTTGCCCTGGGCCATGGCCTGCCTGGTACTGTGCCTATAGCTGTTAGTACTGGGCATTTCAGAGGAAAGTCAAAAGGAACTGACATCAAGTGAAATTTCTCCCTGCAGCTATCACTCTAAGACCACTTAAAAATCATACCCTGAAAGCAATCTAAATTCTGTCTGGTAGACTGTAAGCCAGGAAAGAACTATTTTCTGCAGGTGAAATAAGTTCATAAATTATCAAGCTCTTGAGCCACTGAGATCTACACATCCCAATTTCTTGAAAGCCACTTTTCTTGACTTTGTATCTGTTTGAGGATCTGGATGATATTCCATTTTTAGAGTATGGTTCAGAGCCTGATCAAATGGTCTGTGTTTTTTCCAGCTTGGTGCTCAAAAGCAGTAAAAGAAAAATGCTTTAACTCCCAAATATTGTGGAGTTTGAACAATCAGCGACATTGCCCAAGTTCCATCTGTGTCCCTCAAAAGCATACAGGTGTTACAAGTAGAAATGGTCAAAATTTTACTGACCATTTTGAAAAATCAATGTAAAAAAAAAGCATTCTTAACATTATCTTTTGTTCAAGAGGTCACAGCAAAGGATTAAGCTCCTTTGTGAATTTCTACTAAATTACTCTGTTACCATTTTTAATGGTAACACAAAATGAAACATAAAATGTTCTTATTTTTCAGCTTAAAACAGCTCTAAATTTACTTTGATTTTAATAAAAAGGTAAGCACCTTAAACCAAAAAATATATTTTGAGGCAAACCACAAACTCTACATTTGGCCTAAGATAAAATACTCTCAATTATCCAGCCAGAAAGTTTTTTTTTTTTTGGTTTGCATTAGAGATGTCAATCTTGCAAGCAAACTAAAAATTAATTATAGATGCAGCATTGTAGCACTAACCACACAGAGTTGGCTCAAGAACACAGGCACAGAATGCAAGAATCAAATGTTGATGTCTTGTCTGCTAACACTAAGACCTAAACAGTGTTTGGCTTCATTTGTATGACATGAGTTGTCTGACATTGACAAATAAAAGCAAAAGACAGGAAAGCAATGCATGGCTACATCCAGGCTTCATGCCTTTATAGTTCTAATGACTCAATTTTAGTATTATTTAGATCTACAAAATTGTACATTGTGTAATACTTTTGAGGACTTTTTTGGGGGTTGTTTGGGGTTTTTTGGTTTTTTTTTTGTTTTGTTTTAGTTTGTTTTTTTTTTTTTTTTGTCAGAGGAGGATCTTTTAGGCTAATAACTTGTTTTAGTGATGCTTCAACTATTTTGACATATTTTTATCCCTAGCACATCCTACCTTTTCACTCTTAATGCTACTGGGTAAATAGTTTTACCCAAGCATTACGAGTATATTACTTGTCAATGTAGAAGTCTGGTGTGGTGTTGTGGCTAAAATACTTGTATTGCAATGCCATGTCACAGTAATATATTCTTCTTACACCTCTGAAATGTTCCTGAATTGAGGGGGAAGTGTATGCTGGCATTGATCACGTTGTTCTTTTTGCATGTATAACTTAAAGCTGCCACTCTTGAACTTTTCATCGTTAACTAAAACAAAGAAACAGAAGATAGCGTGGCATATCCATCACAATCCTAGACCTACAAAACTCAAACCAAGTGAGAAACCAGATCAGAAAATCACGGGTGCTACGTTTTGTGCTAAAGCAAGTTATGATTGTAGGAAGATTATCTAACTGACTTGTAAAACAAAGCAAACTAATGCACACTGCCATATAAACAATGTCACAGTGCAACTCTGACACAGAGAGAGAGAAACATACAAAGGCAAAAGAGGACTCTCATGATTGAAGTTTTTAATAGCTTCATTGAAACACATGATAACATCAGTTTCTCTCACCAGGAGATGACAGATAAAAATGGACTCCATTTGAAGTGCAAACAACAAAGAGACACAGGGAGCTGTAAAACATACAGCACCCTCCTCATAAAGATCCCACTTTCCCTCAGTTCCAAGTATTTGCAACTGTCTCTCCCTGTGAAATCTTAATTAAACCAATATATTTCCCATCCAAGTCATTTGAAGATGTCTGTAGTTTAATAAAAAGGTTAATTAGCTCTATTCTTTAAAAAATTAAAAAGGTATAGTTTTGATCTTTTGCTTGAAATTCATGCCTATCCTTGCATTAAAAACAGCCTTCAGTCCCGACTGCGGTAGCTAGCAGAGAGGAGATACATGCACAGAAGTGGGGCTGCAGGGAGGGAGCTTAGATGGAAACCAAACATTTATTACGAGTTTCAATATTTTTACCTTTTGTTCTCATAAAGCGTATTACAGATTGTCTCCCTTCTTGAGGCTGGGTGTTTGTCAGGGCTTGAAATCAAATTGATACATGATGAAGGTGGACCCTTCTCTCTGGTGACTCATCTGGGAATAGCACAGAAATCTACCCAGCCTGATGCTAACTAATCAAAGCAAGGGAGGGGAACAGGAACATCTCATAAAGCTGTGAAATGACAATTCACAAACATAATTTCAATCATTTGGAGGCTGCGTTCCCTTTTTATGCTATTACTGCCTTGACTAAAATGCACCTCCTATTGAGCCTAACAGCTGTGAAAGCTGACAGATCCAAGCTGATTGGTCTAGAAACACCATTGTTACAGCTTAGCAGAGCAATTCACAGACAAATGGAAGCTCTTACTTTAATTCCTTCACCTCTCTGCTCTTGTTTAGAGCCCTTCAACAATTCTGTAGACAGAAGGGTTGCGATAGATTGACACAGACATTTCCTTCTCTTCTCCCTAGTTGCAGATATTGTCCTTTTGCTGTAATGTAACTTTAGCTGGATCTGACATTTGCATTTGGATCTTATTATAGGTGTGATCAAAATGCTAGCTATGGTAGCACCATAAGTCAAATGAAGCTGTGGTTTAACATTCAAAGGTGTTATGCTATGTTTAAACAAGTTTACTGGAAAATAAAATTATCCATTACTTCTTTTACTTGCTAGTGCTCTCTGTGTTGTTGGTAGATTTTTTTTTCATTGTGAAATGCCTGAATGTGTTGTTTTCGACCTATAAACATGAAAACACTTAATTATTATGATATATGTTATGGAGTAGAACCAGGCCCCTTTCCTCCTAGTTTGGTGTGAAACTGTAGTCCTGCCAAAAGGAGAGGACAGGCATATTCTCTGTATTATCCATTTGGGTCTGTCATGATTGCTGGATTTTAGGTTGATGAAATTGAACAGAACCAAAAGTTTCTTACTCTATCTTCCTGTTCATTAATTTTGCTACTGTGGAATCCCAGTGTCAGCTGTCTTACACAGATGAGAGATGGAGAATGAAATTATTTCTGTCTCTACCTCTTTCTCCACAATTTTAAGTGAATTATATCATGTTTGAGCTGTTGCATTTGCAGAAGTTTGTTGAATTTTCTGATCTGGAGAATAGAATAATCACCATGAGAAATGTCTGGCATTACTTACTGACTCTAGATGCAAAATAACTTTTTACCTATGGTACTCAGGAGGCATGTGAAGAATTATTGTCAGGCCAAAGCAAAAGTCAGAGAAGCAACCTTTAATGATTCTTGGGGGCCTCGCAAGTTCACTAATGTGAGAAATCAGTGAACTAACATACAGAGCAGTTCCTTTTTGTGAAAATGTATAGATGCTATGCCACAGGATGAATGACTGCAGAAAGAACTGGAGACCTGTGTGCAAGTGCCTCATTGTTTTATAAATAAAGGGTCAGTGAAAGCCAGGCACCATTGTCAACAGGTCTTCTTCAACATTGAGACATGGAAGAATTTTTCATTATATAGATAGCACTGGAAGAAATCAAGGATGTCAGTTACAATTAGGAAGTTTGGGTGGGATTACTTAAGCTAATTGGTCAAGGAAATATGGCAAGTAATTACAGCTGTGCAAAGAAATGAGAAAAATTGTAAAGAAAACCAAATTTTCTCCATTATTTTCAGAAAAAAAACCACTGAAAGTTACCAACACCTTTACAAGTAAGAACTGAAAAATGACATCACTGCTGACTTAAAGCTTAAACATCAGTACAAATATGTTTAGAATATAAAGATAGATGAGCTGAAGTGCTGAAAATTGAAAAGCACTATGCATTCATTTGGCATTTCTAAAAATGAGTGCCTTGAAAATAAGCAAGACAAATGAGTATTTCCTGTCTCTAAAATACATATTAAACTACACTGGGGTTTATATTTCTCACTCATTGCTGTATTTTCCTAGATTAATGCAACAATTGCACCAGAGAAGACAGAATCCATGTATACAAATTCCTAGTTGTAAGAGTAGTAATAAGAAAACAGGGTAATTAACATGGCTCTTCAGGGCAAAAATAGCCCTGACAAGTTACTAGGCAGGACCCCAGGTACATGTCTGTTAGGAAGCAAGTGCTGAAGCAGTTTCAGCCAGCAGATTTGCTCATTCTGCAGTTCTGACAGATGCCGCTGCTAGGAACAAGTTGGTTTTGAAGCAAATGTAATCTTGCCAAGAAATCATACTTAAAATGCCATGATACACATAAGAACATCACAGTAGTATTCAGGGTCAGGCAAAAGGCCCATCTGGCCCAGCGTCCTCTAGCTGAGAGTGCCAGTAAGATCTATTTCCAGAAAATGAGAGGAAAAATAGAAACAGAGTGAGCCTTCCCTTGACATTCCTTCCAGGAATTGTTCCCTACAACAATCTAGGGGCTTGTTGAGCCAGACATTGTATATGAATAATTACATTTAAGAGCCACTTATTTTCTATGCACTTATTTTCACATTTTTTTTCTATTTATGTTTTTGCCCTTCTGCACTCTGTCTCAATAAATGCCACAATTAATTGAACATACAGTATGGAAGAATATTTCCTTCTTTTTGTTTTAAATTGCTACCTGGTAATTCCAATAATGCAGGTTTGTTCCTCCTGGAAAAGTCTACTTTGCTATTAGAAAAAGTCTACTTAAGCTAGTTGTACTAGCTTAATGGACTTCAAGTCAGTAGCCCAAAGAAGTTTACATTTAAAGATATGTCTCAATGTTCCTCTCTCAAATGTCTTCACCATTGGCTTTTAAGTAACTTTTCCTATTTCAAAATTAATCTAATTGATTGAGAAACGTTGTAGTTTAGGATATCTGTAACAGCATATAAAGACTGTTATGTCTATTAGCAATATAATCTCTAGACATTGTTTTTAGCTCTAAACCTTTGGACTAGATGATCTCTAAAGTTCCCTTCCAACCCCACCATTCTATGATTCTATGATAATTGCAGTCTGACATCTTTATAGTGAAAAAAAATGGAAATGCCAATCAATTCATAGTAGAAAGGTATCCACACTACAATTATCCAGTTCATATAAATTATTCCACCTGCTGTCAATCACTGCAGAGAATCTGAACGTAAGAGGGGCCAGGGAAAGTGAACTTCCCATTGTTTGTCCTATTGTAAAGTGTTTCCTCTTGAATTAGGACAAGAGTCGTGGCCTATTCTTGCCCATATGATAACTGGTATTTACTAGGCACAGGAACTGTACATTTTAGATACTAACATACAGTTTTGAAGTTTGAAAAATACTTTTTCTAAGGAAAAGAAAGAACGAAGCACAAGCAGAGCACCAGAGCCTTCACTTAAATAGAAATCAAGGTAGCTGTTGCCTATATTTTCTATATGATAATTTAAAAAAAAATTGAATGAAATATCCTGGACCAATTATCAGAAAGTTAAAGCCAGAGAAACAATCTTTATCTCTCCCCTCCTCATTCTTCACTGAAAACACATCACTCTCAATTAGAACTAGTGTTATTGACACAGGACACAGAATTGCTCATTAAGTCAATTTACATTCGGAGGAACAAATAGCTAGATTATAGTATTACGTATAAAAATTATTCCTGCTGTAGTGATCCATGAAATTGCAGTTAATTTTGTTGAAATGGACCGTTATATTTTTAAGTGGAAGTGAAAGAAAATGAGAAAGAACAGGTAAGCTGCTAGGAACTGAACTTCAAATAAAAGATTAAATTATTAGTAGGAACATAGCACTGCTGGGAACAGCATGAATTGCTAGATGAAGCCGCTGACCTGTTGGCTTTCAGACACAACCAAATATCCCCTTTGCCGTAGTAAATTGGATGAATTATTGGTAGTATTGGGCCTGTCTCATTGCACATTCATGTCCTGAAGTGATGTATGTGAAAGTGAATTCCCGCTGATACTAACCCCATGCAGCTCCTGCTGGCTCTCAGGTGCCAGCAGCATGCATCTGCTCTGTGCAAGGAAATAATTGCATTGTGATGCTTCTATAGTACAGCTGTGCGTAATGATTTTGCTTGATTTTATGCTGGTACATGAGATAAATTCAAGACTGTTTAATGATTGTACAAAAAATCTAGAGACGATGAGATTAGACTAAGGAAAGCTCTAACTGTACCACAAGAATTTGCATTTCAATGCCCTTTTTTTCCTCTTTCAGCGAAAGATGGCACATGCTTGCACATTGTCGTCCCTGCTTAACTTGAAAGTAGTATGTGGTTTTATGTGGTTTCAGAACAAGTCAGAAAAAACAACTAACATTTGGTCACTCAGTTCTAAGATGTGTGTCACTATCTTAACTAGCTATTACCCTTCACCTGAGACTGACAAGACATACAGTCTTACATCATCCCATTTCAGAAGTAAAGTATCTCTAAACTTCAAAAGCCCATTGAAAAGCAATTTGAAAGCCCTGAATGACAAGAAGTAAACTCCCAAACTAGCAGTTGCAACTCCAGTATATTCAGGACACTCCAGACCGGAATTCATCAGCGTAAGACTATAGAGAGACTAAGGGAGTTACCAGATTCAAAGGCTGAAAGAATTATCAAAGATAAAAATAGGGAATGAAGGAGAAAAAGTAATACACAAAGAAGAAGATCTTAGCACTGATTTTCCAGGTTTATAATTCTAAGAGAGGAAGAAGCCAGAGGTCTTTCAGTGTCTGCAACCTGTCTCTTGAGGCATTCTGTAGCATATCTTAATGTCTCTGCTCAGCACGCCAAACCCAGGAAAAATTGGTGTTATCTTCCTTTTCATATGGTTCCTGACAGAATCAGAAGTAGTAACATGACAAACAGGCATCAAAATAACTAAAGCATAACTAGATGTTCCATCTACTATATTATGCTGTCCCCTAAGAGGGTTGCTATCAAAAGCTTGTTCACCAACATCGTGTTTCTCTCAGCTCATTTCAGAATTTTCCCATTCAGACAACTTCTTCCTAAGCAGCTCGAGCTTATATTTCAAGAATACATGTGCTAAAAACTTTAGTTGGTTAAAAGCGATTGCTTTTTTTCCATGCTGAAAAAAAGACTTATCTCTTAAAAAGAAATGTTAAAAATCCATGTAATGAAAAAGTAAAAATTACAGCTCGATGGGTTTAGAAAAAGGGTAAAATGGAAGCATTAAGAAATAAAGTAATGGACCTGTCACGGTACTCTCTTGTGATTTACTAATAGTGTTATACTGTGGGTGTGTAAACCTAGTAAATGTTTCTTCGTCTCTCTCTATTGTCTTAGTCACTTTTCAGTATAACTTAGTTTGACCAAAAACTTCATTCAAAATGGGAATATCAAGGTCTATTGATGGTTAGTGTTAAAATGGTTTGTCAGAAAATGGATTGGGATCACACAACCAGCAAAACAAAGAACTGCTTTGGGTCAAGACTGAGGTGTCTGTGCAGAACTAGGAAGAGAGCATCAGTGGGGGAATGGTAATAAATCAGTTTAAAGGACTCTTGTTCAAATTGTGCAATAGCACTGAGACTAAAGAGAACAATAGTAGTAAAACAGGCATGCTGTAGAAACTGTAGATTAAATGCTCTGAAAAGGTAGGTAGAGATCAATAGAGTGGTTACAGTAGATGTGTAAAACAGCTTTCTTGTGCTTCATCCCAGCTACAGATGTCTTGCATAATTTGAAGGCTCGTGGTAGTCACATAAACTATAGAGGAGACATAGGCGAGAGGAGAAATCAATTATTTGGGATTTAGGTAGGATTTGAAAAAGTCCTACACCTTCCAGGTGGATTACTATTTTCAAAATAAAATGTCAGATGATATGCACTGAGAAATAACACAGAAATAAGATGACTGTATGCTAGTGTTAACAAAATTAGTATGGCTCTGTGCCACAAAACAAAAGAAACATTCCCTTTGCTTTGTGGCACAAATACAGTAACATATTTTCATAATTTTTTTATACAGCTTTGACATATACCAGATATTACAAAGGTCTCCAAATTCAAGGCTATTTATTCATGAGTAAATAATTCTATAATGTGAAAGGAGAGTTAAACTGTGAACAATTAATTTTGCCAGGAGTTAATTTTGTTCAGGTAATATTCTAGAATGCTATAAATTTCATCTGAGCTGAATTTGCAGTAAGAAACTTCACTAATACATTATTTAATATCAGAAAAAAATACACTCAGGATTTTTGGCTTGTTTTCCTCAGACTTAAACGCCAGATATTAAATACAAAGTTACAGGATATGATTATTGAAGTTGACATACCGTCCAAACCAACCAAAGTCACAGCATTTATTCTGTTGCTGCACCTTTCACCTTGACCCATAAGTCTTAAATATTTCTGCGTTTCAGATGCAGTCAGTATAACATTAAGGATATAATGTTGTCTGGTTTCACCAAGAGAAAAACAGAAGAGCTGTAATTTTTAGACAGGGTGACAACAAATCTTGTGTGATGTGACAAACTCATTTCAAAGAGACAGAAGATTACGTCTGTTTTTATTGGTGAGGATGGATGGTCTACTTGCTGCAGCTATTGTGGATAGAAAGTTTATGAAGTCCTTCCTAGGCCTTCCTCTGCAATAACATTGAAGATTTATCTGCACGGCACATCCAGGTGGAGGATAGCAGGAGGCAACTCTATGTTTATGTCAGCTACAGCGTATGGTCAACAGTTGGCAGGCATACTGTGTTTAGGCGTTGTGGGGTCTTCAAACATTGCTTAATGTTTCCACACCATATGTACTGTAATATCTAATCACCATAGGAGTGGAGCCTAATGTTACAGCACAATTTATCTGTTAGCTGAAAAAAAAACAGGTAATGCTCAAAATGCTATACATTCCTAGTTCAGGTTTTTTGTTGTTGTTGTTGTTGTTTTTTTTTTAAACTAAGACAGAGAAAACCACTATAATCTGCAGCTTTTCTGCTTTCTATTTTCCAAGCTTGCTTTCTCCTTCACACCAATCGGGAGCCATAACCTTCTCTCTCTTCCAGAAAATGTAAACATTCTCAGAAAAATAGTTTCAGCTGGTCAGTTTCCCAAATATTTGGAACATCATGTAGCTCTTAACAGAAAAAAAAAATCAGAAATGAATTTTCTGTGGGAGATTAAAATCATCCTGATCAAAACGAAATTCCTAACAGCTTATGTTATTATTTTTTGGGTTTTTTTCTTCATTTCAATAGTTCCATATTGCAATGTTATCTTCAAACAGACTTGCATGGGAACCACCAAAACCTTTGATATTATTATTTTTTCCCCCACATTAAATTCTGTTTACAGGTCACTGCAGAAAAAGAATAATCATACCAAAACTAAGAAACTGAAGAATCAAGGTGCCTCCAATGTGTGCTTCATAAATGCCTTAAAGAATATGTATATATACTCATAGCCCCATAACTTTCTCTTTTCAAAGCCAGTAGATGCCGAAAATACACCTATGTAAGCTCTTTGCAACACAGCAAAGGGAGGGATTTATTTTATTATGATTCCCATGACTATGTACAATAATCCAAATATATTCAAGTTTCCAAAGAGAAATTTCTTCCCCATTGGACTCAATGATCTTAAAGGACTTTTCCAACCATAATGATTCTATGCACTTTTGCAGGAAGTTGTACTCACTCATCCCAGTGGAGAACCTTATAAGTTTTAGAAGAACAAACAGGGTTTTTTTCCAATGTAGCTCCCTTAATCTCGTGATTGAAGCTGTAGGAAAGAGTGGACGAGAATTCATGTTGGGGAAGAGGAGAAGGGAAGTTGTGAGCTTGCCCACTTAAACAACTGCCAACCATTGGATGCGTTTAGCTGTAGTGCAAAACCATACCCTTTTACACAGCTCTGGCAATGATCTGACACTTTAAGGTGTATGTAAAATGCACTGCATTTGCATCACTCTAAGAACATTTTACATTGCCGGGACTATGTGAAAAAACTATAGTGCAAATAAAAAGTAGACCAAATACAGGCACTGCTGGATTCAGTTACCGGTAGCTTCCTTTGATCAACCGTCTCTATTGAAAATGTGCTAGATGAGGGCAATTTTATTCTATTTACTGAGAAGTCCTAGAAAGTGGTGAATCTCAATGTTTTTGATCAGTGGAGCCCTAAGATTGTACATTTTTTGCAGTCTTCTACACAGAAATGTTAAGCATAATGATGGCAGTTTTACTTTTCTGAGCTGTCAGATCCCATAGAAGCAGATGATGCAATTTTTAGATGTAACTTAAAAATTTGGATGAAAGCTTGAGAATCCTTAATTACAAACAAGTTAATATGGCTTATAAAAGTTGCATCAGCTTTCTTCAATGTTCTATGGCAGTTTCAATACGGATGTGCAAGTCCTAGTGTAAAAACCTCACTTAACTAGACTGAATGGGGTTAAAAAGATATTCTCCCTGGCAGTAACATAAATAAACTAATATGCTCAGATAATAACGTGTGAGAACTGTCCCCTTAGGAGACAGGCAAAAAATGCGTTCAGCTCACCCAGCAAACACAATGAGTAAATGTTTTAACAGAGATAGTGCTTTTAGTCATACAATCTTAGCAATGTATGCTTCAAAGCTGAAGGAAAACAAAACAAAAAAAGAGACAATTTTATTTTAATGACATGATTTTTGTTGTTCTTAATTTTAATAGATTAGAAATTCCAGTTTAAACTCTCCTTGGAGCAAGAAAGAGGACACTTTTTTCCTTTCATATGTCAACTATATCTGTGGTTTATCAATCTAACAGATTTAAACTTCTTGTAACATAGGTCTTATCATCTTGCCTGGCATATGAGTCTTCTAACTTCTCATAAAATGACCACATGTGGACAAAGCTCAAAACACAGTCTCAGATTTTAATACAAGTAAAGAGTCCTGGCTTTTTCATACTGACTACCGAAGATGCCCTGCAAGGGTTAGCTCAAAATACATTTATAGCATTCTATATGCCTTTAACCAAATCTCACAAAATTTTCAGCACCATAATCAGAATGATACAGCCCTCTCCATCTGTTCTTGGGGGAGTGTCTCATTAGCTTCTCTCTTTTGGCTATGAATTATACCAACAGCCCTCCCTTATTGTCTTCTTAACCTGACAGCAGATTGGATGGTTTTATGGTTGAATTGAATACAGGCCTATATTATCATTTTTCTCACAGATTTCCTGTGTAGTATTAGTCAAAGAATCTCTTTATTCGTCTGATGGTAAATTGAGGCTAACACATCTCAAGCTCATAAAGATATTCTGAAGATCAGTTGATTAGTCTTTGTGAGATACTCTGATATTAGAGAACAGATGCTTCAAAAAAAGCCAGTAAATATACAGCGATCTTTGATTTCTGGTCTTCCACAGCTTTTTTTTTTTTTTTAAAAAAAGCTTTTCACTTAATAAATCCCAGCTGGATGACTGTTCTTTTTTACTCAGCAGCTCTCACATTAGTTTTCTAAGGTGAAGCCAATTTTCTTCCCTTCTCCTTTTCGGAGCTCTTTAGCCTTTGCTGATTTAGCACAACACATCCTTTCCAAACGTATTTATTTCCTCACATTCCCAAGAGTCTTATAAATACATGTATATAAAAAACTTGAAAAAAAAGAAATAAGACTGCTGCAGGGATGACACACAGCAGAAAGATAAAGTTTTATCTGTATGATCCCTTCATGATCACATCACAATACCCACCATGGGAGGTATGGGAGAAATATCATATATTCAATAGCAACTGCAGGGAGGAGCTTTCAATTGTGCAAAACGTAGTATGATCAGGACATTGAAATTAACCTCTATTCTTTTAAGTGTAATTTGGGATAATTAACTGCTTCAAGAAATAAGGATTTTGTGTTATGCCTCATCCATAGTTGGTTGCAAGGTCAGTATCTTCTATGGATGTTGGTGGAATTGGAAATCAGAGAAGCATTTTGCATATTAAATTGCCACGACCCGTTTCAACAAAGCTCTGCTTGGAGGCTCCTGGCTGAGAGCTATCAAGGCACAGTCCTCACAGTCTAAGGAAAATACAGAGATAAGAATCTGAGGTGAGTGTACCTATGTCAGTTTAATTAACGCCTACACTGCTATACACCTCTCAGTTAAACTGGATTCTGCAATGAAGAGGTTTGTGTGGGCTTGCTACGTTCTCTAGAAAAGATGCTACGATTCAGGACGCTGTCTGTATGGAACAAGCTATGAAAAGCTTTCATACAGCGTAATTTGAAGTAGCCAACAAAAGAACACACATACACTAAAAAACAGCAATGGGGTTTCATTTTCCTTCTACGTTACTTCCACATTTGTTTTAGGAATTTATTCTATTTATTTATCCTATTTCTCTCAAGAAACTGCAAGCTTAAAGAATTAGTGTTTCAACTGGTTCCCTCTCTCCTATTTTGCTCCATATGTTACGGGCACGTGTCTGACACAGTGCCATAATAACACTCCTTTTCAAGTAGGAACTGGAAAGGATGGAAGGGATGCTGATCCTGGTTTGCTGGCTGTTCACTCATCTGCATAATTTTCACATAAATGAGATAACTCGGCTTCTTATATTCACGTCTCCCCTGTTAAAAACAGAAGCCTGTTTCAGACACCAGGGATATAAACACTGAAAGCAGCAGGTAAGAACAGGAGGGCTGTGCTGAGCTGTGAATCTGTCTGGCTTTGTCAATTATCATAAAGAGTTGTAAAATCTGTTAGTATTCAAGTCCAGCCATTGGCAGTTGGCGTTGGAGTTAATGGACCAAATGATGCCTCAGAGATATTTTTCTACCCCATTAACTCCAGGAAATTTAACACCTGTGTAAAAAGTATCATCCCTCCCTGTGCACTGCCCCCCCCCCCACCAATATAAAAAAAATTCTCAGCAAAACATTTTTCCAAGGCAACATCCATATCACCACAAAACTAGCTTTCTCCAGCACCCAGACAAGCAGCAGTGGCCCAAGAAACAGGAGTTCTTTGAAGATGTGAAATCACCAGTGGCCTATTTTAGAGGTAACTGAGATATATTTAGAGGGGAAGAGTTGATGGATATATAACAGATTTATTTTTAATTCTCATTCTATCCCCCCACCTTCAAATTAACTAACAAATAGCAAACAGATGGTGGTAGCAGTCAAGTACTCCGAGCAAGGATATTATCTTGGGGATAGAGTTGTGGGACCCAAACAACTGAAATAAAGGCAGTGTTTTTTTCTGTCATCTTTTCCCTCTGGTATAAATGTAGTAGGAATTTGGACTTAATTGTATCTTGTGAAATGACTACCATATTCTCAATTACAAAGGGCCATGGTGATTTCTTTTCTGGCTTCCACTGGCAGGAATCAAGTACCTATTGCCACAAATACACACACTGCAGTTTAAGAATTACATTAGAGATAAAACTCTGCAGTTTAAGCATTCAGGTTTTCTCCAAGTCCTCTGTAGCTCTGTTGTATGTGCAATGTACAACTTAGATCATGTTGGGATGGTTTTCACTTGGACATTGTGGTATATTGGGTTAGAGTTTTATTTCATATTGTAAAATTCAGTTTGAGATTCCAGTGAGAGGACAATTTTGAATTGTACCACATACGCACTCGTGCTTAATACTATCTTACATTGTCAGTAATCCTGTTTAAGTGTATCCTGTGCTACCTAATATGAATAAAAATATCCCAATTTGACTCAGTAACATAGACAAGGGATTGGGCTAGTTGACTAAATTTGTCTGGCACCGGGCTACCAGTCAGAGAAATTAAGTCCTCTAAAACGTAAAATGCTGTGTTGTTTGCATGTATGACTACATGTATTAACAGTGAATAAACACAATAATAAAGTATATAAAATTGTGTGGGCATTCCAAGGCAAAACTCTTTACTCTCTTAATGTTGCATTGGATGTCTGAGCTTTTACACAAAAAGAGTTTTTTAAAAACTCGTTAATTAGTATCTGGTTGACAATGTCTTACATCTATCAAATGCAAAGAAATAATTCACCTAAGCAGTTAAAATGTCCAATTTAGAAGCTGTTTTATACATAAATGTACCACCATATTACTCAAGGTGTGCTCATAATGACAGAGTGATGAAAGCATTCAAAACATTGAAGAACCACTGGTCTTTAAGGTAAGGCAAATATGCCTGTGCTCTTCCCTTAGCATCCAAAATAGGCAAGAGCACTGCTATGACTATACTGAAACTGGCAAACTAAAAAATAATAATAATAATAATTTTAAAAAATCTATGAAATTATCAAGCAGCTGCTCCTTCCTTAGAGCTGGCAGTAGAGAACACAAATTATGGTTGGATCTGAATTCAGCCACTGGGTAAATGTGGTTTTTTAACATTTGAATTGCAGAGCAGCAGGAGAAAAGAGGAATTAAAAAAGAGAAGAAAATACAAACCCAAAAGATTTTATCTATCCTCAAAGAAGCACTTTCTAAACAAATTGCAGCCAGTTTTCACTGTATGACTCTGGAGACATATTCTCCAGCCAAGGCAACTAACTCTTTGTGCACTCAGATGGTGAGGAATAAGCCCCCAAGAATTTTATGACATCTTATGGAAATGGAGGGCCGCCTCATCTCTGTCTTATTCCTGCCTGTGATCACTGTTTCAGGAGGTTCTGTGAAGACCTAGTGCTGTAACTGGTTTGCCACCTTGAAGACAAGTAGTTTCCTATAAATTGTGTGCCCTGCTTTTCAAAGTGGTTTGGAATTTTTTGTTTTGTTTTCTTTGAAAAACATTGTTATACTATGGCACTATTCCACCTTACCCTTGCCAAGTTTCTTATTAGTATCCACAGCATCCAACACAATCCAACTCTTCCCTCTGCTCAGCAAGCTGCCTTCTCAGTGGATGATGAGAGTTGGCGTGGATAAAGAGTAAATCTTATTAGCCATGCCCACACGTGCTGTGCAAAGGCCTATACGTGATCTATATTGCTGAGGGAAGACATGCAATCTGATTACAGAAGGGGATTTTGTAAAGGGTTCATCTCTACTGTTGCTCAGTCAGTGCAGGCAAAGCTTGCACGTCTCTCCTTTTAAATGGTTTGAGACAATATCTGCTTTGATTCTTTCTGATTTCCATGCAGAGCCCACAGGAATTTAGGAAAGCAGGGCTCTCCAACCTTTACATGCTTTGTAATACTAACATTTAGCATTTAGGAAGCACTTTACTGTTTCAACTTGCTGTTCAATTAAATATCACTGCAAGTTACTAACTTCCTTAAAAAAAAGTAACAGTTGCACAGGCATAGTACTGCACAACCATATCTGATATTTTGCACTTCTGTTACAAAAACAGGGAACTGCTGTGATTTCTTACAATATGACAGCAGCAGGGAAACACTGACTTTCTGGCAGTAATGACATTAGGTGGTACTCTTCCTGACATTAGAGGCCTAATTCTTGTTGCTAGGAACACTATTGTAAGGCAATGTAAAGAGGTTTGTAGGTGTTTGAACACTACCAGGTAGTTTCATTCCCAATTTTGCATCAAGTGCCATGTTTTCCACTCTCTTAACCTCCTTGCATGTTAGAATGCTCCTGAGCTCCAGCTGGAACAAAACTAGAACTAGATGTTCTGCTTATCCAACAGTCTGAGCATACTTCAGATGTGATTGTGGACCTTGCCTAGAGCAGCCTATTCTAATTCATCCTGATAGTCCTTCCTGGTATGGCATGTGTCAAATACCATCAGCAACAATCCATAAAAACACAGCGATGGCAAACTATCAGCCTTAACATTTTGTAGTCATCTATCACAGAGTTGCAAAATGACTGAGATTGGAAGGGACTTCTGGAGACCACCTAATCAAAACCTATGCTCAAGCAAGGGCCACCTAGAGCTGATTGCCCAGGATTATGTGCAGACAGCTTTTGAATGTCTCCATGGTGGGAGAGTCCACAACTCTCTGGTCAACCTGTGCCAGTGCTCAGCCACCTTCCCTGTCTTAAACTTACATCAAAACAATTTTTCTAGGAGACCTGTTGGGATTTTTCCTTTTGCATAAGTATTGCAGAAGCCTCCATTTCTTAGGAAGCTGGGACAAAAAATTCAGAGCATAGTTATTGTCCTATGTAAGACTAGAATCTGCAAGCATGGATATGTAAACCTCTTTTTTTTTTTTTTTTTTTTTTTTTTGAGAAATGCAGTAAATTTGCATGGTAAAGGAAAGAGGAGATCCTTCAGCGATGTAACTGACCTCAACTGGCTCTTTGTGAGCTTGTGAAAAACTCCTTTCACATCTAGACATCAAACCTTTGATGGGCTTTCTAGGAAGCAGGAATGAACAAATCTTAGGTTTAGCATCAGAAGACCCTGAGCACGGAAGAAAAGCTGAAAGACTCACTTTGATTTATAGGTACCAACTGTTACACCCTGTAATAATTAATTTCATTGATAAGATTGAGATCAGTTTCTCCTCACCAAAAAATTGGAGGGAAAGCCAAGTAAAACAGCAGGAAATGCCCTCATTACAAGCCTACAACACCTAGACTGAACATTTTTTGCAGCCATCCTGGATAGGACTGCTAGTGTCATAAGAGCAGCTGCACCTCTCTGCTTTAGCAAAATAAGCTTTCTTACAAGATGTGCAAGTGTGATGTAATGGGAAGTTGCATATGAGGGTCTGTGCTTTTAAGGATAAGGAACATACTGTATGGCAGTCAGCTGGCCTACGTTTACAGCTGAAGATGAAAAATCACCTACAGCTAAGCTATGACATGGAGTGCTAGTTAAACCGACCGTGACTTTTAAAATTATAAACTGGGCAGGAGCATTAGCATGGGGACAAGTTTGTTCTATTACCTTATGTAAGAAGCAATACAGTTCAATACAGCATGATGAGCCAGTGCTGGAAGGAAAACACAACTCAGACTAACTCCTACCTCCTCAACATGCTGTGCTGTGGGGAGGAAAGTAAAGACTTAGTATGTGAAGGCAAAACCAAGCTTGGAGTGCTCCCAGCAGTAAGTGAGATGGTACTGTGGGCTGAGCTAGACAAACCAAGTGAGTGCTGGGGCCCTGATGCAAACAGTAAGGCTGATGTGCTTTCACTGCTGACAAGCCCATGGTGTCAAAGGTCACACAAGCAGCAACACTCAGCTGCAAACACAGCTTGCCAAGTCAGCATAGATAACCTTCAAAAAAGGCAACGGGATAAAGACTGCATTTGTAGAGTTGCTAGACCATAAAGAGAGAGGAGGAGGAGACAGAAACAAAACCTTCCCCTGGTGCATGGTGATAATTGAATCAGCACAAGCAGAGAATCTTGTACACATGAGACCAGATTTTTTTACTGTCACCAAATGACGTAGCTCTGTTGACATCAGCACAGTACTGCTTCATGCTATATGAGGATCTCCTTCTGGAGATAAACCAACCTATGGAAAAACAAGCTCTTGCTTAGTTTGCTGAGTCCTGTTCCAAGTACAGTATCTTTTTTTAGCAGAGACTTCCCTGTTTCTCTGTGGACCTACATGGTCATTATGACCACTAAAGAGCACATGAGCAATTACTGCTACAAGGGGAAAGGGAAAGAAGTAAAATTAAAAATGAAAGTTGTTACAAACCAATAACACGTCCTAAACCTGCCTATTAAAGATGAACCGTAACTGTTAATTAAGCCACCTCGCCTGTAGTTAAATTACATCACATGAGTGTTTCATCCCTGGCAAGCACGAGTGACAATTCTATACTTTGGAGTTTTGTAAGACAAAACCAGAGCAAGGAAAATAGCTCTGCTGTGCTCAATAAGTGTATGCAAATAATCACAGCAGGAAATTAATAAAGTCCAGTTAGAAAGACATCTCCCAGATTACTCAGTGCTACTTCTCTTTCCAATTTATTTTTATTTTTTTAGAAATCTAGCCACCTTTTTATTTATTTTTTTTTACATAGACAAGATTTTTCCTGAGACCACTGGCTCCTACTTTGCTCCAGACCAATATGTCTGGTCTGGTGAGATCAAATGGTATCAAGGAAATCAAAGTCTACATATTCATGAGATGAATCACGCACCTCAATGTAGAAACGAGTGTCTGAGTTTACTGTCAAAATGTCATCACTCTGAGAATGTAAGAATAATTGTACAAAATCAGTTCCTCTCGTTCAATATCCTCTGTTCAGCAATGGAAGAACTTAAGTACTATCTTGGGAAAGACTACAAGATGCAAGATAAATTCCAGGTCTTTTCCTTTAAAAAAAAAACCATCTAGCTTCATGTCATATCACAGCTTGAAGAAACTGACATCGTGGGTATATGTAGAGCATCATATTCAGTAGCCACAAATGTATTTATCCTCTGAATTTGATCAGTCTTTTTTTTAATCCTTCTCTGCTCTTGGCCTCCTCAACTCCTGTGGTCCTGCGTTTCACAATTATATGCTGTGAGGAAAGGTGTTGCTTTTAGTTTGTGTTAAAACTAATTTATTATAGTTTATAAATTCACCAGGTGCCCTTTAGCTCTTGTGCTGTGAGAAATAACAAGTAGTCATTTCCTATCCACTTTCTATGCTCCACACATCTTTTACAGGTCTGCATAATACCTCCTGCTTTTTTTTTTTTTTTTCCAAGCTAATGAAACAATTTAGTACTTCCTCTTGTATAAACCACTCTATATCTTAAATCACACTTGCTCTCCTCTGTAATCTTTATAAAAGTTCTTTGCAGTAGTCAAGGTTGAAAATCCACCAGGAATTTATACAGTATTACCATGATGTTTTCTGTTTTATTCTATGCTTTTTTCTCTTCACGTTCCCTTTGCCTTTTTTTTCAACTCTGTATGACACTTGGCTGATGTTTTCATAGATCTATACAAGACAATTGTAAGATGTCTTTTGCAAGCACTAATAACTAATTTAGAACCCGTCGCAGAATAGCAAAGAACACTGAGAAGATAAAGATGCTTAGGGTCTGAAAGGAGGAGGATTGTGACAATTTTAGCAGATTCAGTGAAAAGTAGCAATGTGGTAATTTTGCAGTAAGCTGGACTGATTTCTTGTGAGTCACCTTCCTACGTGGTCTTAGTTGCTGTAGACTAACGTGGAGATTTCCTGCATTGTGGCAGAATGGTAAGGGGATATGTGAGCACTGGATCTGAATCAGATGGATCAGTCAAACACCAGTCCAACAAAGGGAATTTGTATATATGCTTAAGACTACAGGGCCTAGAAGGAGAGATGGAAACCACATCCATGTCTGTTTTAAAAGAGAGGACTTGGGAATCTGAGGGCAAACTATCCTTTTTGATAGTAGGTATGCAGTCTTGTACTGTAACATGGGCCACTGGATACTGATGGTCCAGACTATTTATGGCTAATTTAAAAATTATGAACAATGGAAGAGGTGAAAGATTAGAAAAGAAAAAGAAATGATGGGAAAGCTTTCAAGAGAAGAGGTTATTACAACAAGAAATAGCACAGATGACATTTTGGACAAATTGTTTACATGACATTGTGTCTCTAAATATATGCACCAGGAAGGATGCCTAATTAGCTGTTCTTACTTCTGTAACAAGACTTAATTTTCTTCTCGATGCTTAATGCATGAAAAGAAGTCTAAAGCATGTTTTACTGGAAAAGTGATATATGAGCAACGCAGGGCACGAGTGAGAAAAATCTTAATGTTGCCGAAGCTATCAACACATAAGGCATAAAATACATGCTTTTAAAATATGGTTGAGATACTCATTGATTTAGCATGAAATTCCCCACCTCAACCCCCCAACAATACAGGTCTTGGAAGACAAGCTGGAAAAAAAAGCGCAAGCAAAACAAATCTTTCTGCTTAAACATTACATTTTGAAGGAAAACACTTCATCCATACAGTGCCAGACCTCTGACATTACACATGCAGTTGCTGAAATCTTCAAGCTGATTAGCCCTTTTCTCTTGTAAATGCCTTTGCTTTCTTGGCAGAACTTTCAAAAGTAAATGACTTGGGAATCAACGGGTTGATTTGGGCTAGCTCTCGTATTTTTCTCATGTGAGTCTAGCACTCTCATTCACCGTTGTGTTTTGTGCTAATTCTAATATAGCTCCTTAGTAACTCTGACTGAAGAAGGTCTCCTTTCTGAATTGGGATACTAGATCAGAAGAGAAGGTTAATTTAGTGGATATGCTGAAATAGCATTTACAGGTTCATAATTATTTTAGTGGTAGTGCATATCTCAGAACGAACAGATGTGTACCACTTAGATTTAGAGGGGACAGAGGTATGTGCAGAAACATGAGCTTGGACTCCATCTTCTCAAGCCTGAAGAGGATAAGTCATAGGGGACAAACAGGAAGGCTTCAGGCAAGAGAACAGAAATAACACAAGGAAAGTTTTGAAACAACAGAGAAATACAAACACTGACCAGGCAGCTCCAAAATAAGATTTTCTATAGACACTTACAAGTCTAAGCAAAACAAACTGCAGTATTGAACTCAAATAGTTCAATTGCTGCCAAATGCATCAGTCTAAATGAAGGCAATGCTACTTAATGGACAATAGCATACTCCACAGCTCTTGACAACCATTTCATTCCTTGACAGACTCTTGGAAAGGAGAACTACAAAAATGGCAGGAAGACGTTCTTCTGAACATTGGAGATAACATTGGTATTGATCTTTATTGTTTACTTTTGTAGCTGGCTTTGCAGCCTCCGCTTACTTAAAAGGCTGTGAGAATCCTTTTGCTGGCTTCTAAGAACTCATTAGGTCAAGGGAAAAAGTCACAAGTTTGGGTTTAAGATCTAGAGAGTTAAGTAACTACAAACATGCAGCAAATGACAAATTCAGATATTGGGCAAAATATCATTTAAAAATAGCTACTAATCATCAGTTAGTTATTACATCAGTTCTTTCAATTGGTTTAACTACAACTGCACTGCACTTTTAAAGACAGACTTCAAAATAATTAGATTCCAAATATTGTTTATTAACCTTCTTTAGTCCCTCACAAGAATTGCAGCTTCCTTTGGCTTTTTATTTTTTTTCCAACTGATCCTGACATGATCAGGCATGGCTATTTGAATAACATTTCTATCAAGTGAAGCCTGAATTTCATTTAGAAACAAAACAAAGTAGCAAATCATTGTCTTAATTTGGAATTGAACCTAAACAAATAGTTTTAGAGGCTCGGGAATATTCTTCTCAGTTTTTCCAGTCATTTTTCATGTCAAAGTTCTCTAAGTTATTTTCAATATGAAAAAACCCACAGAAATGATGAAAGGATTCCCCCCACCCCTGTAATTCTGGTCTAGTTTTTCAAGTCCAGGAGGAAAGGAGAAAACAGCAAACTTTTGGATGCTTATATGAATTAGACTACCAAGACAGTAAAGTTGTTCCAGCTCTGGGCAGTGTAAAAGGATTTGGACTTCTCTGATTTGTTCTCTCTCTCTGTTATGGGAAAAGGAAGCAAACATGGGTGTGGACTTTTTTTGGTCTACTTTTCTTATTGTTGCTGTAATTGTCTTGAAGAAAGATAAACAATGACAAGAGAAGTATGAATTTCAGGGCACTTCCTGAAGAACTTTGTGTTCACACTTTCGTCCTGTGCATCATCAAGAAACTGCTTTCCACTTCTAGATTGTCTGTGTCTGTTAACACACCCACATTGCAATCCTATAAGATCATACACAGTTATGCCACTCACTGTTACTGCTTCCAGTCATATGTCAATCACAGTTACTCCCTGTCTGCCCCGGGAGGCTGTCAATCTGTTATTGGGGCAGAACCACTTTAACCTGCTCCAAGAATTTATGTCTTTCGTCATGACTGTAGTACAGAAATATCTCCTGCTAATAACAGGTGTTAGCAGTATAGAATCATGGAAAAGTTTGAGTTGGAAAGGATGTTGTCCTGACATACTTGTTATTCAGCATTGTTTCAACTGTATTTCTTATCATCATCCTCTTGTAAGAAAGTTGCTTTTATGTTAGTATAGAGAAAAGCCTCAGTTGCCTGTTCAACTGCTTTCAGTGGCACACCGATAAACTCAACCTATTTGAACAACTGGTGTCCTGCTGTGGTTTTTCTGCAAAGGGACATAAACATTACGTGCTTGGATACTGGTTTTGTGTTTCATCAGCCAGTATGAAAGTAGAGAAGCCCATTATCAATTTTTGATTTCTGCTTAAAAAAAACCCCAACAAACCAACTTCAAGGGGAAATCATCTATAATTTCAGCTTATGGAAACAGACACGAATGGACTGACTTCACTGGGGCAACACCCACTCATTTCACACGAAGACCTGGCCTACTACTTGCACAGAGTCAAGACAGACTAGCTCTCTCCACATGACCTCAGATATATTTCACTGACCTGTGCTCAAGCTTACATACCTAAGAAGGCATATCAGGTATGAATTTCCTGATAAGGGCTATGTCCAAATAGGCTTTATTCCCTTCCTTAGATACTTGGGATGCCCTGAGTGTGGTTGCACAGTGCTTTCTCCCATTCCAGATGTGTCTAGCTCTTTTATAGTCTGTTACGCAAGTGCCACGCAGATCATTTAATATAATCCTTAAGTGCTTTAACACAAAAGATATGATAAAGTATGAAGTGTTAGAAGCACTATCAACAGAAATAAAACTGTCAACTGAATAAAAGACAATTCTCCTTAAAACACATCTTTTCGATAACAGCTATGTAAATGCAGTGCAATGACTTTTATTTTTTTGGAGCAGAGCTTGATCTAAGCATGAAAGTTGCCTTTTACTAGATCAGGTCTGCTAAATAGGTCTTCTGCTCTGTTTTGAAGGCAATCAGAGAAGTCTGAGAGTACTCACTAAAGGGTGCTGTCTTCTTGCTGTAACAAAAGGAGAGGCAGTTCTAGTTGCAATAGAATTGTGAGTGATATTATTGCCTGCAGCAGGGGAAATATTCTACTCACCCCTAGCCTCTATAGCAGAAGACAGAAATAGACGTTCAATTATTTTTGGTGGTAAATATCTGTGTCTAATCACCTGAATTTCTCATACTTACACATGCAATCATCTGCTGTCTTACGCATTTTAAAAATATTGGCACTGGGGACAATAGGTTCATTACACACTATTGACTTTACCAGTCAAACAACTTGCAATTTGGAACCACTTTACCCTTCTTCCTTCTCCAACTTAAAATGAATGAAAAAAATAATCCTCACAATGATCAGACTGGCTTGTACGTGAATATCCACTCTTCCATTTATCATTTCTGTATTTCTTTTACATCATGACTTGACAGTGTTAGTGAAGATGTGCAGATCCTCTCCACTACCACTTTATCATCAATGCTGTTTTGCGAGAAGCTGTGCAGATAAATGGCTGCTAGTGGTTAACAATGGTGTGAGTGATGCCTAGAGCAAAAATATGATGCTTAAAGTGTGCACAGTTGAATAGGGCATGTATCCTGGTTAATACAACATCTTCAGCTTTCTGTAGCTTATTAAAATGTCTTTTTTGAAAGATGTTGCTTAATGAACCATTAGTACCGATAGCAAAACAAGTCCTACCCCACGTATCATGGTATCTATTTAAAAGTAAAGTCCAGTCCATGAGGAAAAAATGGTATAAATGAGGATTTCATAAGAGGTTTGGTTTGATTCAGGTAACTATTCACAAGTGCAGAGGCACTTTGCACCTGTTAATGCCCTGCTCTTGAAATTTCTACCCCATGGTGTTGAAGTCATATAATAATAATAATAATCTGCATACAGATTATTAGCTTCTTTGCTTGCTCACATGCATCCTTTAACTTTCACTTTTCCAGCTCTTCATGATCAGAAGCTCATTGTTACATCACATATTACAAAATAGAGAACAAAACAACGGAGTAGCAAACTCAGTTTCTAGAGACATTCAGTACAGCAATGGGGGCGTTTTCGAGTTGAAGAGTAGTTTGGGAAGGATGTGTAGCAGGGTAACTTTTTTGGAAGCAGATAGGCATAGGGAGAGAGGAAGACAGAAAAATAGAAACAAGACTCAGAGCCAACTGACATGAAAGGGGATTTCAGTCCAGGGAGCCTGAATAGAAAATTCTTAGGTTTATCGAGAAGAAGTTATTGTTAATATTTTAAAGATCCATTTTGCATGGCGCTAGTGTAATGGAAGCAGTCACTGAAACTGAGTTTTCTGTATATAGATTTCTAACAGCTGATATGAGCTTAAAATATCTTTATGTAGGAGCAGTTCAACTTCCCCCCAATATGTTCTGTGCTTTTCTTCCATCTACTTAAAAAAAATAATAAAAGCAGTTTCTTTGAGGACAGTCCACCTTTTCCTCCTGCTGCCTCATCTCCTGTGCCTCCAATGAGAGAGTCCTTTATAACGTCACAGTTGATGTCACTAGCAGAGGTCTAAAACGATAAATAGAAGGCACAGAGTGAAAGAAGAATGTGTAATGGGAACAAGTCAACTATTGAGAAACTGAGAGACTATTTTCATGGCAATGCCTGTCTCCTTAGAGATGAAAAATGAGGAGGAGTTAGATGAAGGAAATCTCAGTGATTAGAAAGTGAACTGAGATCAGATTTTTTATGCATTCAGTGAGGTTTCAGTGACTCTTTACATTCATAATGAAGACATGAAATTGAAGACATGAACCCAAAGACTCAGTCTAGCTGTAAAATTGTATTTAGGTATGCATATTTAAAATGTATACAGAAGATAAAAAAATACTGTTGAATTTTATTCCTTTCATTTGACTATAAAAGCATAGGAGAATGTGTTACTATTAATTGTGCATATAAAGCAGGACTTTGTTTTTTTTTTTTTTTAAAAAGGCTGTGAAAAAAACTGGAGGTGGTGGTAATGCAATGACAAGAAGGTTCCTTTTCTCTCCTGCTTATGCAATAGATGATCATAAAAACTGCTGCAGTAAAAACCAACTAAAAAGCCAAAAGAATGGAAAGAGTAAAACTATACATGGGATTGCAGTCCCCTCACATTTATCCTGAAGAGAGAAATAAATCTTTACATCACATTAGAAAGCTTCAAATAAATTTGAGACTTCTGCTCCTATGAATATAAGGTCCCACAAACCTTAGAGTAACGGACACAGACATTTTAACATGGCCCTTGCAAACATCTTTGCAAGGCTTTTGACACCATCTCCCATAACATCCTCATGAGAAAGCTCAGGCATTGTGGATTGGATGAGTGGACAGTGAGGTGGATCGAAAGCTGGCTGAATGACAGAGCCCAGAGGGTGGTGATCAACAGCACAGAATCGAGTTGGAGGCCTGTGGCCAGTGGAGTTGCACAGGGTTCAGTTCTGGGGCCAGTCTTGTTCAACATCTTCATCAACAACCTGGATGAGGGGTCAGAGTGTACCCTCAGCAAGTTCCCTGATGACACCAAACTGGGAGGACTGCCTGATTCCCCAGAAGGCTGTGCTGCCACTCATTGGGGTCTCGGTTGGCTTGAGAGTTGGATAGAGAGAAACCTCATGAGGTTCGACAAGGACAAGTGCAGAGTCCTGCACCTGAGAAGGAGCAACCCCATGCATCAGTACAG
Source organism: Urocolius indicus (assembly GCA_013401255.1). Taxonomy (NCBI): domain Eukaryota; kingdom Metazoa; phylum Chordata; class Aves; order Coliiformes; family Coliidae; genus Urocolius; species Urocolius indicus. Next base: position 178,039 of record WBNH01010561.1, on the reverse strand, counting down.
GCTGGGGATTGACCAGCTGGAGAGCAGATCTGCAGAGAGAGACCTGGGAGTGCTGGTTGACAATAAAGTGAACACGAGCCAGCAATGTGCCCTCGTGGTCAAGAAAGCCAATGGCATCCTGGGATGCATCAAGAAGAGTGTGGCCAGCAGGTCAAGGCAGGTTCTGCTCCTCCTCTACTCTGTCCTGGTGAGGCCTCATCTGGAGTCCTGTGTCCAGTTCTGGGTTCCTCAGCTCAAGAGGGACAGAGAACTTCTGAAAAGAGTCCAGCACAGGACCACCAAGATGATCAGGGGACTGGAACGTCTTCCTTATGAGGAAAGGCTACAGGAACTGGGGCTGTTCAGCCTGGAGGAGACTGAGGGGGAATCTCGTTAATATTTACAAGTATATAAATGATAGATGTCAGGAGGCTGGGTCATCCTTTTTTTCTATTGTATCTAGTAACAGGACAAGGAGTAATGGAAGGAAGCTGTAACACAAAAAGTTCCATTTAAACATAAGAAAAAAAAAAGAAATCTAAAAAATGCAACTAATTTAATGCAGGAAATTGTCACTGTTTTCTTCATTGTTACTTGTCTCATTTATTGTCAATTTGGCTACCACATGTACATTCTCGCTCACAGCACACTATGTGAAAACCATAGAACAGTATCTAGTTAGAGGAAGGAATTCAACACAAATAATCTGACAAGAGATTAAAAAGCCAGAGCAATAACAGAGCATCTACATTAATAATACTTCTCATACCCCTCATGCACCTCAAATTCTATATGCCATCACTTGGTGTTAATTGAACATCTCATCAGTCTCATATACTACCAATTATGTTATCAGCATCTAGAAAGCAAACAGCTCTGTATCTAACTACTAGATATTTATTCACTTGGCAAAAAAGTAATTTAAATCAAGATATTATCTGCTCTAATCTGTTTGTTACTGTCTTTTTTGGTGGAGATTATGACCTGTACATTTGAACCTTGTCAAACAAAACATATGAATGCTCTTCATGTGCTTCAGTGTGAAGCGAGCTTATTAGCTTAAGTAGATGATGATGTTTTGAGGCAACTTAGCTGACTTGTGAATATCCACACTTGGAATGTGAAAAGGTAGAGAGATTTTTTAAAACTTTTTTCTTTTATTTTTAATGTCAAAGCTTGCATTTTTGCAGGTTATTATAAATTATGCTATTGGTCTTGGCTTTCTATCCTAATTTTCAGTAAAGTTTGTGTATATTTTGTTCATGATTACCATTACAGTGGAAGAGCAAGAACTGTAGCAAAAAGGCCATGAGGAAATGCATTTATTTAAATAATTATTCATACTGTGGTAGCATCTAGAGACTCCTGTGAGCCCTTTATTTTGCTATGAGCCACGATTTAAAAAACAGTCTTTCAAGAGCTTAATTTTGTTTTGTGAGAAGGCAACAGGCAAATAATGAGTGGAGGAAGGGAGAAAATGACACAGTTTTGATTAGCTTAATAAGCAGCAGAATTGTCTGTGGCTGTCTGAACTGTACTTGCCCAAGTTGCAGCTCACCGACAAGTAATTAATTTCATTTCTAGGAATGAGAATGCTACAAACAATAATACTTCTTTTTCACTCACATTTTTCCCACTGACAAAATGGTGGAAAACGAGCAGTGCTCTCAGTTAAGTTCATTCTAGCTTTGCAAAACCAGCCCCCAATGCTAATCTTACTTGAGCAGCCTAGCAAATGCCATGTGTATTTCCTACCTACAAACAATTTTGGAGCTGCTCAGAACCTCAGCTATATCCCTTAAGAACAGAGAAAAGTATAGTTCAATTTTTAATAAGCAGTAGCAACCTGAAATTGGTGCAAGCTGCTTAGCTCTAGATAAAGCTATGACAGTTAAACCACAGTGAAAACCCCAAACAGAGAATGACTGAGAATCAGGAGATCATCCAAAAGAGCCCGCAGCACTTAATTGACTTTCCTGATACACCGTGAGAAAGGTATGACTACAGTCATATGAAAGTTAAGAAACCTTCATTTTGTTTTCTTGATCTTCCTTTTCTTTGAAAACAAAATTAATACTGTTGTTCATGTTTCCAACGTTGGAGGCTTGGTCACCTGCAGTTCATCACAGTAAAATTGAAGGCTAGCCTCTAAGGAAACAGAAGATGGGTTATGACAGACTGTCATTATCCTGTGGTAACTTTGGAAACAGATCTAGCAGCACACTCTTTCCTTTCTCTGGCACCAGCTGCAGCCAAAAAGCCCTTCTGAGCACAGATTCCCCTGCCTTAATACTAGAAGAGCTATTGTAGAGCACTTGAATTTTACTTTCTTTTAGATTGCCCTGCCCCACAAAAAGACTGGATACTGGTGTTAGCCCACACATGGTACAGAGGTGGCTTTTTTTTTGATTGGTAATATCTAAAGAAGAAACTTCTCTACTTCTAATTTCTTTTTTTTGCATTCAGTGATTGCTCTGTAAAAATAGACCCGTTTGCCAGTAGGCAGCTCTTTGAAGAGGAGAATAAACTTAAAGCATGGGCTTTGAATAGGCCTGCAGTGAGAAGTCATTCTCTCAGCTGCACTTACAGATGCAATTTTTTTCACATACCAGCACACTAAAGAAGCAATTCTGTGGTTGAGTATCTGATTTCTACCCACTGCAAGTGAGAGCAAGTCAGATCCAGCAACCTTTTTCTGTAGCATTCTGCTCAGACTTAGCACAGATGAATTATGGTTGCCAGACCACTGGCCTGATCTTCCAAGCTTTCTCCAAGAGTAGACAAGTTTGTTGCTTAAGTGCTAGTCTCCGACAGCAAGATTTTTTTTTCATCTCTGGGATATCTAGAGCAACTTGACATTGCGGCTTAAACCAGATTTGGCTACTGAAACTTGCAGTCAAAATAAACCTGCTGTCCTACTATTCTTCTTGAGCTGGTTACACTCTGGTTTTCTGTTCTTTTAAGTTGTCAGGGATTTGTTAAAAGTTTTGGCTTTATCAGGACAATCTGTGAGATTTGAGTATGGTTTTTTTTTCTTAATTCATTTTCTCAGCTCATGAGACATTAAGGGCACTGAAGTTTCTCCCTTTTATAAGATGTACCAAAGCTGCTCAGAGTTTCAGGAGTGTGAAAAAAACGTTTGAGATGCTCAGACCCTAGGAGGCTGTACTGCAGTAGAGCAGCAGTAAGAGAACTGCATAAAGCAAAATTATACTGCTTTTAGCTTCCCTATATTCCCTCACTGGCACGCAGCCCATTTCCAAGCTATGTCAGAACAATTTCTATGGGTTAGTTTTCCTTGATGTCAGCGTAGCAGCTGAACTATTAATTCTTTTTTATTTCATTTTGGAAATGCAAAAAATAAAAAAAAGAAATGAGTAACAAACCTTCATCTATATTACAGGCAGTTTTTGCAAGCAGTCAGATCTATTTCTGTTTAGATAAAACAGAATATATTTCTTCCGAGGTAGAGCAATGAAAACAGAAAATAAATGATATCTAAACATTAACTGCCTGACAGTGTAAACACAATGAGCTGCTCTGCAACTCACACTGCAAAGCATTTAGAACGACTTCCAGGTAACTTTGAGAGATAGAACTGAGAATAACTTGTCTAAATAGCCAAACGCTTCTGTCCTCCGTGTCGGGGCCAAGGATGCATTATCAGATCAGTGCTGTGCTTCTCTGAGAAAGATTCTCCTCAGACAACCCTTATGGTAACCCATTTAACTTCTATTTAAAAAGAAAAAAAGTCTAAAATGACTGTTGGGAAATATTTCACAGCCAAAGACTGAGCTAAGTCTTTGTTTCATGTTAACAGATCTTTTAAATGTACAGATCTGGTCTGTGAAAAGCATTCATTTGGCCCGGTGACTTCCCATGAGTGCTTGGGTATCTGCACCAGAGTGCACCTGAGCTGGTGCAAGGGCAGGGCAAGTTTGTGGAGTCTAATATTGCATAGCATAGACAAAGTAATTAGGATCTATAATCAGCACCATCACATCCACAGAAATCCATCTCTGTGTAAAAGAGACTGGCTTTTTCACCACAATCTTCTATGCACAGCTCTGCCTCTTCTGGATGTGAGCTGGTTCATGCAGCGTGGAATGTGGGGAAGCAATGAGAACAATAAATAAAATCCAAATGTAAGTACCAGTGAGATTCATCTCTATAATCTCTGTCCCCGCTTTAATGAATTTTAGCTACACAAATGGCAGAATACCAGAACACGTCCGGCTCCTAAAATATATTTAATGCCATGAATCATACCAAGTCACTACAAGGTATGGATTTTACAGTCACAGAGGCTTTAGATCATTGAACATGGATAAATCCTGTTCTTCTCTCTTCCCCCTCCCCGGCCCCATGCTGGTGGGCTGGCATTATGGTCATATGAGCAATTTCCTCCAGCTGTTTCAGCACACAGAACAAAAGTCCTTTGTCCAATCCAAACCAAATTTTTTTCATTAAAAAAAAAAAAACCAAAAAAACCAACCAAAACCAAATGTTCCATCCAAACCAATTTTTTTTTCCTTTGTTTCAGACATCTTTATCTAAAAATAAAGCCAAGTAAGTTAACGACTATAAACCTTACCAAACACATGCAAAGTGGCAGCTTGCCAAAAGATGTGAGATGCAGTAGTTTTAAATCCATGATCTAAATGTGCTTATTTAAAAAAAAAAAAAAAGAGTGCTTTAGCTATCTGTTTAGAGAAGACTGTGATGTAACTCTTTTATCACAATTAAAGTTGCTCATTTTGGATTGAACATTTAGGTGTTTATGACTACAACAAAGGTATCCCACTTCCTACCTGAGTGCCTAGCAATTCATCCTCAATCTTTGCCTCAATGAATATTTCGACTATCCTACACAAAGCAGAAAATCTGCAACAGGAAATTTCTGATACGTGTCATGTGCCAATCTCATAGAGGTGCTCCCTCGCACCTGGGGTTTATTTGTGGGCCTGGTAGGTAAGAAAGTAGGTTTAGGTCTTCTTGGGTGGAAAGAGGATTTTTTCATTTCTTGAATGATCCTGGGTGAAGGAATAAACTAGTTCTTTCGTATTCCCTTCCCAACAAATTCAATGTTAATTTTTGAGTTAATTTGAAAAGACTAAGTAAATTACCAAGAAAGAAGACACCAAACCTTTATCTCTGTACTAATTAGACGACAAGAAAAGAGACCCAAGAGAAAAAACTACACAGGAACTAATATTTGTGGTACATACTGTTAGTAAGATCAATTTCATTACCTGAGGAAAAACTAGTAATTTATGCCATCAGACATCCAGCTTTGTGGTCAAATAATATGAGTATCGTAAAGAGCAAATTTTATTCCTGTTCATGGATAGGCAGGTTGTGGCAGGCTTCTCTTGCCCTTTACAATACCAGCCATTTTTTCTGGTTGGTTTCAGCTAGTGCTCATGTCTCCAAGAAAAAGATATGACCCTTTCTTATCCCTGTGGATTATGGTCAATGACTTCTGCTTTATGTGAACACATGAACATTGAGGGTTTTTCAGTGCCTCTGATGTGCGCACTACCAATCTCCAGCATTAAGGACACTTTCACAAAAAGCATGCTTCTGTTCAGCTCAGAGAGGTGTGAACAAACTGATTTATCACTTATTATCTCAGAAGTGAAGCCTCTTTATTAAGCTTTCTGACCCTCTGCTCATTAGACAGCTTTGCACTGTCTGGTTGCTGATTCAGGCAGGTAGTTTGGACACAAAGCTACTTAGTTCAGCAATCCAGGGAGCCTCGCCTCCCCTCATTGCTTGTGAGTGATGTTATATTGACAATGGCTTGGACATTTCTGCTCATTCCAAATGTGTTGAAGAACTTCAGCTATATTGTTATGTGGAGAGCTTATAGTTTTGTTTGTTGAGATCAAGGCAGAAGACTCTGGACACTTCAGATGTTGCTAGGAGTCTCTGCTGAAGCCCCAGTAGTGTTTGTACCTGCAACTACAAGGGCTGTTTGAATGTGGTGTCTGCCTTCAGGACTCACACGGGGAGCAGTGCTAAAGCAGTATGTGATGGCAATATAGCAGCTAGAAGGAAGGAGGCAACACTGATGAGGTCCTTTGCCCAGAGAAGGGAGGGTCCTAAGTGGGCAAGATGCCAAAGTCCTGTTAACAATCATTTTCACACTCCCAGCTCGTGATTAAACAAATGAACCTGTGTTTCTCACATGCAAGGAGCACGTCAATATACTTGAAAACAGCATCTGAGGCTTCATGTACAATGGGAGACTGACAGCAACTGCCTCAAAGCCTGACAAAAGCAGCCAGTAAGGCTCTGACAGCACTTACTCTGTTCACACTCTTGACTGCTGCACAGCTCACAGAACAGCAGGTCTACCCAGCTCCCCCCGAAGCCTCAGGCTTTAAAGAAGACCTTTCATTATAAGAGAGGCAAAAGAAGCTTCTTCAGTGGGAGGTCTTGCATTCCTTTGAAACAACTTCACAATCTCCCTCGATTACTTGCTTCCTGTTCCCAGAAAAGGATAATGCTTGCGTGACCAATGCCTGAATATCTTTAGATCACTTTTTCCCAATACCACAAAATGCACCTCTCTCCTGCTTTGTTACATACTCCACATTATGTTAAAAAGGGTATGCTCACTGCTATAAACACACTGGTGGTGGGTTGTTGTTTTTTTTTTTTTTTTCATTCACTGCCTGTAGTTGTTTTCAAATGCCCCATTTTTGCTAGTTTGCATGCCTGTCTTTAACTGAAAACAAATACACTTCAGATAGCCCACTAATCTTCCACTGCAGCACTGTCCACCGAGTCTCAAAGAGATAATAGTACTGCTCTCATTTCTTGTTTATGCTGAGTGCTCTTTGCCAAAACAAAACTCCTGCCAAACCACAGAATTTTTAAGAACCATGGTTGCTCTTCTAAATGCAAGAAATTGTCTTGGCCTATTTTGTTTTTCACAACATAAATAGCTTTGTATGTGGAGGGTTTTTTTGTGTGAGCATGGACTCAGCCTTTTTCATTCTGATATCATTTCTTATAGCATTTTGTATTTTCTAGAGGAATACCCGACATTTTTTTAGCAGTGAGACATTAACTTCATGACTATCTATTGCATACATGAAGTGTAGCAGAGCAATTTCTGCTACGGCTCTCCATAGATGTAATTATCTCTCTCAAACTACAAAAACTCAACACCAAGTATATCGTCCATAAGTTCTTGTAAGGACTGCTAAGCTTCTGTTTGGCAAATTACACAGAATCACAGAATCTTAATGGTTGGAAAGGACCTCAAAAGATCCATCTAGTCGAATCCACCTGCCAGGGCAGAACCACCTAAAGTAGACCATACAGGAATTCTCTTTCTAATTATTAGTCTTGGTCCTCTAGTGACTGTCTTTTTCTTGGCCTCGAAACTCTGTTACTGTCTGATTTTTCATGAGGGACATTAAGAGACAGCAAGGAATAGGTGAAAACAAGGTTTGCCTCTTTAAACCATTTGCAATCTATGCTAGGATCTCTCAGACTTTCCATCTTTGTACAAATGTAATACCTTCCACATTTCTGTTGTGTGGTTTCATAACTGAGTTTTACTGTTTTGAGCTAACAGAAAACTATTTAATACATCTAGCACTTCAAACTTGGCTATTGTCAGAAAGTAAAGGTCTGTTTGGATTGCCTTCCTTTTCTCTGTCATGCATTCCTTGCAGCAACAAAGTTCCATTTAAAGCCTTTCCAACTGTCTTCCATAATTCCAAGAAGAGAAAAAATAAATCTCAGATGAGGCTTTTCATAGACTCATAGAATGATAGGGTTAGAAGGGACCTTTAGAGATCATCTAGTCCAACTCCCCTGCAGAAGCAGGTTAACGGTACCATATTTTTAATTGGGGATATTTTTAAACTTCAGTTAACTCGTAGTACTGTTTTTTCTCAGCTATCATTTAAACACTACTACAGGTCTGTTTCATTGAGGCTCTGATCAGAATTGCATACCCTGAGCTGCTCTACTAGAGAAGTGGCCTAATTGTTTCAGGTGGCTGGGCCATAGCTTCTTAACTCCACAAGATCAGGATTAGAGTGCATCTAACGGCAGGAATATCATGCCATTCCGTCAACTACTATCCACATTTTGAATTATTCAAGTCAAATGTACCAAGCTCTAATACTTTCAGCTTTGTGTACTGGTCAAAATGCATCTTTTGTTCTTTTTGAGAAGACTTGCAGAGAAACAAAGTAAGCAGTAGTTAGGCTCCTCCAAGTGCCTTCCCCAGCCCTGGAAGCCTAAAACTAGATGTTTCAATGTTCATACAAAACTAGGAATAGATGAAATCTACTCACTGTGGTGCAGCATGCATGCCATGGACACCTCTGCAGTGCAGGCCTCAGGCTGTGTCCCAAGGTTGAAGCTGATGCAACTTGTAGTGTCCAACACAATCTGGATGTTCAGATCGGCTCCCTCCCTGCCAGAGTATACAAAAGGACCATACACACTAGTTCTTATTTGAATACACAGCTGGGACAGGGGTCTGGGTATACAATGCAGTGTTACAAACCGCTGTGGAGCACCCATGCCTCAGTTTTGACAAAAATGCGGAATTTAAGCACCGCTGGCATTGTTAGAAGCCATGCCACCTCTTGAAAATCCACATCAGTATTTAGTACCCCAACTATACAACATTTCATCTTTAATAACCTTGGTATTTTCACAGCAGGCATGCTCCCTTGCTTGTATAAGGTGACAACTGACACCTCTATTTGAGGACAAGGTTCAGAAGGGTCCTGCCCAGAAGCTGTATCCAGGCCTTCCCAGACAATATTTTTTTCTTTCAGGTTTATAGAGCTTGTTGGAGTGGCAGAAGCTTTGCCTGCTTAACTGTCTCTGCCGTTCTCTGATATCCAAGGAAATGAGTGTTTGTGAGAGAAGGCAGAGAAAGGAGACGGAGGGGGAGAAAGGAAGGAGATGGGTTAATGAGAATGATGAAAGCAGAATTTCCTGGTATCATGTCTTCTGTGGGAGAGTTTTGGGTAAGTAAGCCAGCCTTTACATTACAGTGACAAAGTACTAGCATGAGAACTAGAATCCAGTGAAAAACGAGAGCCGTCTAAACCACAAGAGAGGAAAAGGATCTACTCGTACAACATTTCTCAGGTGAAGCTCTGCTTTAAACGGGTTATACTCATCAATTTCACACTAGGTTCCAATGGGGGAAAGGCAGAAGGCATCAGTTAGTACATACAGTCATCTAACTGAAAGACCTTTGGATGTACTTTTTGCTGAAGCTGTAGCATGAGGGTCCTGAGTGAGAATGCCTACTCAAATTTAAGATGTTTAAAGCTTTTTCAATGCCTTTTCATTACTGAAGGGATATTATTGCCCTAATAATATTGATATTATTATTATTGCCCTAATAATTGATATTATTCTATCAGTGGTGAGAGAGCAAGGCAAAGAGAGAATAATTAAAAACCTGTCTCAAGTGGGGTTTCTGGTGGAACATATGTAGTCATTGTCAAAGGACACAACATATCTACCTCTAAATCTGTTCATTAAGCAACTCAAATTCCTCACTGCATCAACTGTTTAGTACTACAAGCAATTACTACACTGCCCTTTCTACTATCTCTGAGCTCCATTTCTTTCAGCAATGTAATTATTGAAGGCTAAATTTCTTTTTTTCCACTTGCATATTCTCAAATCAAGAGATAAATATAAATTTAAAAAAAAAAATCCCTTGTCACGCTTGCTGACTCTGCTTTGTAATCTTTAATGGGATATGGCACATCAGGCTGCTGGAGAAATTGCTTATAGGGACAATCTCTGAAAAAAAAAAAATCTAGCTTTCCCAGAGCAAGCTCTGGTTAGCAGGAGCCCATGAAGAACAACACGGTATATGCCTACAATGAGAAGCTAAATTAAGTCAGTAGTTAAGAAGAAAACGATAGCACAGATCTGTCTAAACTGTAGGTGCACTGACTGACGTGACGCGAGATTGCATAGCCCAGAATTCCATTGCAGCTCTCAGAAGAAACTGTGCTCTGGATCACCTAAAGGAATCTCTCACATGACAAAGTTATCTCACTATACAGACCTCTTTCTCATACTACTGAAGTAGCCTTAATTTGAGTGTAGCTAATCTGCAAATCCACATTTTGTACTTCAGTAACCAGAGTACCCGATCAAAAAAAACCAAAGTGTACCACCGATACCACAGTTTTGCTATTGCAGTTGTGCATACACTGAAAGAGCATGTCCCAGGTTCAGATACACCAATGGAAGGTCTGGGAAGCTCCTTGCATTGGTGTTTTCTGTACATTAGTCATGATAAGAAACCTGTATCTTTTAGGATAATTGTGTTGTCAGAAATCTGTCATGAAAAAGTGACCAAGAAAAACTGGTAAGGGAGAGGAGCTATGTTAACAGACTCTTCCTACCATTTAAAAAAAGAAGAAAATACTACCATATGCTGTATAGCTCTTGGATTTCTGCAGATGGTACCTTCTGTCACACAATTGAGAGGAGAATGGATTTTACTGAATTTTTATATAGATTCTAAAAGTTTGCATGCATCCCTTGTATGCCAAATAGGTATGTTTACTCCTCATTTTAACTTACCACTTTCCCTGCATGCCTACCAGCTGCACATTGTGTTTTATTTTCTACCACGGTGAGACAGCACAATGCTGTGGGGTAGCCTCTGGATATATGTAGAGCTCTTTTTAGTCTTTTTATGCAAGCAGCTTCCAATGACTTTTGCTTTGGGATAGTTTTCTGCACAGGCTGGAAATCTCTGTGTACCTTTCCTTCTCCATACTGCTCTGAGTTTGCTAATGATCACATTTAAGACCATTTGGTGCCAGCAGCTAACTTTTAGGGCTGCTGAGTGAATATGCTCTATCAATGTGGGATGAGTGGGTGAAATGTTTTCTGCTGTTTTACTTTTTGTGGGAAAATAGAACTAATCTGGTGGTTTAAACAGTTGTGCTGTCACTGGTATGGCCACAGTGATAATGAATAAATTGTTCAGTCATGACAAGATCTTCATCAGCAATGGCAAGATTGCTCATTAGATTTCACAGCATATGCACTTCAACTACATTCCGTGCATCTGCGGAACTGTCAATTGTTTAGGGTATTTTATACACACACACACATTTTCTTTGATTTCAAGATCGGATGTTCGTGGCTTAGTTTATAAACAAACAGGATCCTAAATCTTGACATTTTACTTCATTGATAATGCATAATCCTCAGTACTCTGGGTGGGACCTAGTGTGTTGATGAAAGTTGCTCCATTAATAACCACAGTATCACCATCAGAATTATTTCTTTGCAAGAGTCTGCATAAAAATCTATTTTATGGGTTGATTTAAATTCATTATTTTCAAACTAAGACAAGTATTTGTTTTCATGCCAAGTGTTTCTGTAAATCACCTGTATTATGATGCATTAAATCATTTACAATTTCATAATCATCATTCAGAACAGTCAGATAAACAACAACAATTTTGCATGTTAGTCCACAGTGCATTAAATAGCAAGAAGTGTTTTGCTTTTTTCAGTAATGAAGGGTCCATTAGGCCTATAAGAAAGTTTCCATTGTAACTCTATGTGTTCTGCTTCCAGACATCACTCAAGCCACATATAAAATGACAGCCAATGTTTAGGGCTAACTATGCATGGACAAAGAAATGCGCAGTTTTATACATGCTTTCAGTGAGGGCCTTGGAATTACCTTCTCAAAAGACAGAACAAACGAGAAGCATGAGATCTTCCTCTTATGTTGTGAGTCAGAATTTAATATTGAAAAATTTTCTCAAAAAAAGTTTCAAAATTATTGTCCAGAGGAGTAGGAGAAAATATTTTCTTCAGGAAATAAATAAAGAATACTCTGTCATTCCATGGGTGCATACAAATCTTATCATGAATGCTTTCAGGGATAAAAAAAGGGCTCTCAATGATATTCACCTCCTCCTGGGATTCAGCTGACCAACTATCTTTAAGTCAGTTAGCAATACCTGGCATAAGTGACAATAAACTTCACAACAGAGTTAGTTTCCTTGAAGTTTCTGGTTAGGTTCACTGCTCTCTTTCTGATAAAAAAAAGAATTTAATCAACTGTCATCTCTGTTGTCTGACCAAGACTCATTTCTTTGTTTCACAAGATCATGGGATATTGAGTCATGAAGTGTTGTGAGGCCTGCATTTAGAAGCTACAGATTAATTTGTAATAACTTGATTGCTTCAGCTCACTTCCTAGAGCACTGCTCATAAAACCCCAAAGATCTGACATCATGCAAGTGCTTATTCTTACTTTTCTCATGCTGAGATCTTTGCTAATTTAGACCTCCTTTGGAAATGCACAAGGAAATCCTCTTTGCGAAAAATAAGGCAAAGTGATTCATAAAGGGCTTTTATCATATGGATACTAGGTTGTCAGCCCTGTTGAAAGCATCTGTTCCATTACTGAATTGGGTTAAATTTTCTCTTTGTTCTTTTTTTTTTTTTTTTGACCAGATGCTCCTGCAAGTAAACTTTTTCATAGCTTTGGTGGTTAGGAACTTCTAGTGGCAAACCATCTGCTGATCCTATCAAAAAGACTGTCTGGGAAGATCTTAATCCAATAATCAATGGATAGAGATTTTTCTTGCCTTAACAGTGGCATAGTGCTATGGAATTTAAAATAAAAAATAAGTGATCAAAATATGAAACATGTTTTTCAGAAGTGTTCTATCCCTCATGTTTTATAGATGCATTTGATTTACGTATCACTGTTCTTGCTGAACTACTCAGAGAGAGATAAAATTCCTAAGATTCTTATCTTCTAAAATATATTTACAAGTTTTTTATGACAAGTTTTTTATTTACAAGTTTTTTTGTTCTCCTTCTAGCCTTAAGCTTTGCATAGTGCTGTCCTGTCTCAAATTTAATGAAGCCATCAGGGTCTTCCTGACTATAACTAAGTTACAAGAAAGAGGTCTGCATTTAGCAGTAGATCAAGATGCTCTAATCAGTGAGAATTTAGTTATCTTACATACAGCTGGTTTATCACAGAATCACAGAATGATAGGTTTGGAAGAGACCTTTAGAGATCATCTAGTCCAACCCCCTGGCTAAAGCAAGTCCTCCTAGATCAGGTCACCTGAGAACATATCCAGATGGGTCTTGAAAACCTCCAGAGCAGGAGACTCCACGCCCTCCCTGGACAGCCTGTGCCAGGGCTCCCTCACTTGAACAGGAAAATAGTTTTTCCTTATGTTTAAATAGAACTTTTTGTGTTCCATCTTCTTTCTATAACTCCTTATCCTGTCACTGGGTACAACCTGAAAAAAGTGATGCCCCAACCTCCTGACATCCACCATTCAGATATTTGTAAATATTAATGAGATTAATGAGATTATAATATTTTTAAAAGTTCATTATTAACAGGAAAATCTCAGGCAGTGATAAGTCATTCCTAGCTTCATCAGAATTCACTGAAAATAGCTATTTTGCTGTAGTGCCTGGTTTCAGAATGAACCAAGAGTCCTGGCATGATAAACTGCATTTGCTCTTATTGTCTTCATGTCACTAGCACTCAATTTTGCTGAAGTGATTTATCTTGAAAAACTGTAACAGTTTTCCGACCACAGTGTTTCCCATATTGTTATGGATTATCCCACTGCTGCACTATTTTTAAGGTTGGTTGTTTGTTTACTCTTTCATCGCTATCATTATTTGTAGGTAACTTTTTGGGAACTGGGCCCTTCTTTAGACCCTACAACAATACGAACACTTTTCAAAAGCCTTTCTAACTTTGTTGAATTGTACCATAACTAACAAGACTTGTACTATTTCCTTTATCAGGTAAGGAGTTGGCTTTCAAGTAATTTATTGTACCAAGTCAGAAGATTCAGTGTCCTAAAATTATTGAACATGTAGAGGTTTGCAGCAATACCTTGTTCTGAATTCAGACAATGTTATTCATTTACTTGCTTGCACAAAATTCTCTGTTGACAGCACTGGAATTAGAACAAGTCAGTAATATACTGAGGGATAGTTATTAATTTTCATCTCGTTTTATATATTTTACTTGTCCCCCTGGGGTCAGCATCTCTGGCAATCTGTCTTGAAGTTTTACTCCAGTCACACATTTCACACAACAAAAACATCCAAGTGATCTTAACATGCATCAGCAGAGAACTTTAAGAAAGAGACTTCGACCACTTGCAGTGCCACCTGGGTTCACTTAGGATTAAGAAATGAGTGCTTAACAGACACTGTGTATGTATGGGGGAGGAAGTGATGCCATTATAATATATGGTTTATTATGGTACAATATCATATGGTTTATCGGCAGGTCAAGCTTTATCCTCTGATCATCCTGTTCATGGTTCAACAAAGTGTTTTTTATTACAGAGAGATTATATTAGGAGGAAATGAGACTCCTCCAAGTTTAAGGTCTTAGGATGCAGAGCCCATTCTGAATACACAGAATAAGCATAAAATTAAAATTATAGCTGTGTAAACTCTATATTCCTGATCAAAGTAACTTAGCAGTTAATGTTTACAGATGAGACAGCCCTTCTCCCTAAGTACATCAGAAGGACTGTCCTATGAATTCCAATATCAAATATCGTTTTCTGATCCAGCACCAGACTAACTAGACTGAAACTTCCTTTCTGATCCTTGAAGTTCTATTAATAGAAAATAAACTTTGATTTAACAACTTATGCTTAGGTGCAATTTGCTGTGATGATTGTGATTTGATATTCTTCAATTTCCCTTAAATTATTCTGAAGAACTACTTGATAGCAGTCAGTTCTTCTCCAGCTGTGGCTGGCACAGCTGGAGCAGTCACTCTGTGGGAATCCCAAGCCTTCCTTCTCTACAAAAGTATTCAATAAGATCTTCAGCTAATATCCTTAAAAAAACTAATCTGCCATGGAATAATGGTCGTCTAATCATCACATAACAGATAAAATATAGGAAAAAAAAAAAGATTGTGTAGTAGAAGATCACCAAAAATAGTCTCTTAAGAATCTGCATTAGGACATGTCCTGTTCAACACAATTAGAAATGATCTGGAAAAAGAGCATGCCACATGATGACACACTTTGCTGAGGAGCCTAAATTGATCAGATTCTTAAAGATGAATATCAGCCACAAAGTTGCCAAAATAGTTAATAGAAGTCTTAATAAAAAAGCAGAGGTGGTTCAGCGTAAGTCACCATCCATGAGGAAAACCAGCAACACGGGTTAGTTTTGGGATGACAATCACCATCTCAAACCAAAGCCTTAGCACCATAAGGAGAACTGTGGAAATGTTAGTTCATTGCTCAGCAGTGGCCAAAAAGCAAGTGGAATGCCATAACCAACCAAGAAAAGAAGAGAGACCAAAGTGAATCAACATTATGGAACTGTATACATTGATACTACACTTACATTTTGAATACTGCATCAGGTTCTGGATGCCCTCACCAAACCTGTCCCCAGAATCATCTAACAGAACCCTGAAAGTTAGAGGTGCACATCAGATGCCTAAAAATCACAGGTAAAGTAGTAAGAGAGTGAATAGGAGGTGACTTGAGTACAAAAGCAAAGAAACAAAGGTGACAGATAAAAAATAAACAAAATGATATCCCTTTAAGTAAAGCATAAATGATCAGGGACTGGAACACCTTTCTGAGGAAAGGCTGCAGGAACTGGGGCTGTTTAATCTGGAGAAGGGTAGACTGAGGGCGGGTCTTATTAATATTTACAACTATCTAAGTGGTTTATGTCAGGAGATTAGGGCATCCCTTTTTTCTATAGTATCTAGTAACAGGACAAGGGGTAATGGGATGAAGCTGCAACACAAAAAGTTTAATTTAAACCTAAGAAAAATCTATTTCCCTGTTCAGGTGAGGGAGCCCTGGCACAGGCTGCCGAGGGAGAGTGTGGAGTCTCCTGCTCTGGAGGCCTTCAAGACCTGCCTGGACATGTTCCTTTGCAACCTGATCTAGGTGGAACTGCTTCTGCAGGGAGTTGGACTAGATGATCTCTAAAGGTCCCTTCCAACCCTACCATTCTATGATTCTAAAGATGTTATGAACATCAAACACTTACCTAGATGCAAAAAAGTGACTGAACACAGTATCAGTATCACGATATCTAAAAGTACCACCTCTAGCTAACAAAGACCCAAACAGTAATCAGGCTGGCTGGTCTGTCTGGTTTGTCAGTTCAGACTTTCATGTGTCACATACCCATTTGTAGAGTACATCAAAATGCATGATCATATTTATACTGAGGCATTTACACTCTGATCAAAAAATGATTATAACATCCTGCCCCCCATCTGTGATACATTCCTTTTCTGTAACATTTTTTTAATTTGTTGCCTTGCAGGTGTTGCTTCCTGCCTTTCAGATACAAACCAGACTACTTCACAAACAGGGGGCTTAAACAGGAAAAAGAGATAATACTGCCTCAAATCTGGCTTCCTGTGTCACCCTGAAACCTCCTTCAAAGAAACAGTTAGGTGCAAGCACTCCAAAAGACACAAAAATCATCTTGCCTGTCCCAAAAGATGTCATAAAATTGCCATCAAAACTCAAAGTCAGATCTTCCATCCAGTAGCAAAGCTTCTGTGGAGATGATCTACCTTACTTCTACATTCAATGCCTTTCAGTCTTTGGGAAACACTATAGGAAGCAATGCAATTCTGAAGTCAGACCTTCCTCTCTGGATACTGTGCAGGCAGCTGGCAAGTCTCTCTGTCCTTCTCTAAGGCCAAGTGAGTTTACACTACACATATTCAGATTTCTCTCCACTCATAGTCTGCTTCTTCAGGCTTGCTGCATGAGAACTCCCCGACAGCTCAGCTAAGCACATCAGCCATGCACAGCCATTCAGTGTGTGCTATCAGCATCACCTTTTATGCTGCAGACAATTCTTACTGTCACCTCAAGTGAGTACAATATTGAATATGCCAAGCTGCTTCAACAGAGTTCAGGTTGCCCAGGGCTTAAGTAATCATTACAATTTAAATAATCATTATTCAACAGTAGACCTTTCTAGCAAAGACTAAAATCTAATAATGAAAACCAGTAACAATCGTATTTAACAGAAAATTTCAAAATCAGGCAACATATTCAAGCATATTCACTGAAATGGTTTTCTCAGAGGCTCTGGCTTAACAATCACAAACCCAAAGCTCTTCAGTTGCTCATACAACATGAGCAACTTCATCAGGGACACAGCAAGCTATTCCCTGACCCAATCCCCTCTGTCAGTCCCCTAACTCTAAGGGAATTCAGACCTTAAGAGATATTTCTAGATGTTATACAACTGCTAAGCTAAAAACTATAATTGTTTAACATTTTCTAGGCAGGTCTATAGTCAGAGAGATGTCCTTAGGTCCGCAAGAAAACAAAAATGTGTTCATTTTGTTATCTGAATAGCTAAAGAAGAGCTTTCAGCTTGCCACACCATAGCATCATTCAGTATTGAGCATCTGTGCTACTGGAGATGTCACCCTGACAGCTAAATTGTTGCAACCTGCACATAGCTGTTCTGTAGCACCTAGAAAATCATTTGAAAGCATCCTAGGATGTGTGACCACTCTCAAGATGCTCGAAGATGCACTTTATTTCAATGGAAAGAAATCGCTGCCAAGAAGAAAATACTATACATTTCCAGAATAAAAGAGAAGCCACTACCATGGAAGTACAGAGCAGAGAAGGATTTGCCTCAAATAGACTATTAAAAAAACCCCACATCCTGAGTGTTACTAGTACTTGTTAGCATATAATTAGAAAGCTTTTTGCAAAAATCTGATCTGCAGCTGTTCAAATCCACATACCTAAAATGTTTTTTGAATTAATGAATTGAATTGTATTTTGTTAAAATATGAACATTATTCTCATCGTTTTAACATACTTAATATAACATAACAAAATGATGGCATCTTATCTGCGTTCTCATATGAATTGCACTGGTGCCTAGTTTTGCACTAGAATCTCACATCAGCATGTTACCATGTGATCAAAATAAAAAGGGCACACCATTGCCCACAAGGACTCTTTGTCACGTCTCCTAATGAAAAGGAGTCATAAAAGTTTTCTGAAAGAGACATCATTGCACTCCTCCACAGATGGGGGAATTATGCTGGTTTCAGACACGCTCCTGCATCCCAAAGATGGAATGTACCGAACAGTAACAAATGGCTGCAGGGTTATTTCAAAACAGCATAATTAATTAGCTCAAAGGCTGAACACATCCCCAGCTGGCCCTAGGAAGCAGAGGAAGGATATAAAGGTGGCATTCCCACTTGTGTAGTTAGTCCTCAGTGTAATCTTGTTTTTGGATTGCAAAGTGGTGCTCATGGGAAGGGGTTAGAAGATAAAACTCGCAGGTGGAGAGGGAGACAAAAGCATACGTGAATCTTTAAGCTGGCAGCTGCTCTGCTTGTAAATCTGCACCTCGATATGCTACTATTTAGCATGTTGTGGGCTGGGTACATGCTTTGTGGTGCAAAGATCAGGCCAACATCAAGGTTGGGAGTTTGCCAAGGATACTGTGGCACTCTGAGAGACATGTAAGACTGGGCTGCACTTAGACTTTCTGAAGATGCATTTTTTCTGTAGGTGGATGGCTGTCCTGGGAAACAGAAACCAAATCCTCGTTAAATCTGTAGGCATTTTTGCTGACAGCATCTCTCACTTAACTCTCATCCCTCTTTCCCTACTCTGATACCCCCAGGCTTCCCTTCTTAAGAGATGGATGTTTCATTTCTCTCCAGTGACAGTCCCCCAATCCCACAGCTGTCACCACTCAGTGAAGCAGCTCCACCTCTCTCAAATTGCATACTCCACCCTGCAAGCTACAAAAATTGATCTGAGGGAACCTGTGAAGTGCAAAACTAGCTCAAGCTTCATCCTTCCAGAAGTGCTACATAGCTGTCTCCTATTTACTGCAGATTATCATTTCCCACTTTCCTTTTCCTTCAGCTGGGGCTTGATAAGTGCAGTAGTGACAACTGCTGTTACCAGTTTTTGCAACATGAAGTGATTGCTCTGAACAAAAGGTATAGTCCATAGATTTATTCTTCATGTCAAAACCTCAGCTTCAGTTTAGACAAGTTTTTAGTCAATAATTTAGTTCAAACACATTTTTCCTCTTGGATAGGGGAAAATATCTAACAAATAGTCATCAACAGCTACAGAAACAGCACATATTAAAAAAAAAATACCTCTTCATATTTGTAAAGCTTCAGTCAATGCTTCACGGGAATATTTAAAAGTACAGTTGAAGTTTTGTTTCTCAATATTTTCTCCTGGAGAACTAAATACGATTTTCCTACTCTCCATTTTAACTTCTTATTTGGTGGGCTGGGTCTTGTGACAACTTCCCTCTGTATGCTTTAAGAAAGCTGAATGACAAAATGAGTGGAAGTTCTTCTATTTCAATTCGTACAATTCAGTGATCTCACAACAATGTTATAGATAAACGAGCAGCACTAGTGGGGGAAAGCTTATGGCTTTTTAAAGATCTTCTTAGTCTAAAATACAGTGCTGGTCAAACCTATACTGGCCAGAATACAAGACAGCTTAATACAATAACAGTACCTGGAGATTTGAAGTTTAATACCCACTCTAGCATTTAGCTGGATATGATTCCTTGCTCATTTTAATTCCTTGCTCATTTTAAATTCAACTTTTACACTTACTTGTGCTACAGTATGCAAAGACCTCTCAGAAAAGCATCAAGCAGCCTCATTATTTCATTCATTTTGTTCCCACATCTCTTTCTCTTGCTATTGTCTGTTTAAACTGGTCAAACTTTTAAAATTCACTCATTTAAGTAGGAATCGGGTCAACAAATATTTGCATCAGATTCACATTAGCATACCCATTAGCAAATACCTGATGCAAATAACTGCATTCTCATTTCAGAATGACAATTTCCAGAAGAATTTTTGGTGGCTTAGACATGCATAACTTTAGATAAAGAGTTGTTTATCTTTACCTTTATGTCATTTTCCATCACCTCTATTTGTTGATTCTTAAATCAAATCTATACTGAAAGGATTCAGCACACTTTTCCAGCTACCTGGTCCTCTGTAAAATACAGCTGCATCTAAACTGAGTCCTTGAGGAACTACTTTAATGTGACTAATTTATTCTATCTTCATTGTTAATGAGGACTCACCAATTAAACTTCCATTTTATGAAAATACGGTATAATGTTGATTTCTATTTCTCTCTTATGTGGATTTTACATTCAACTATTCCCACAGTATCAACTTCTTTTTACATTTTTGTCTCGTCTCCCAGTTCAGTTATTCCAGCAGACCAATCATCTTTCCTTCCTCTGGCCACAAAGTTTTAATGTTCGTCTTCAGCTCAGGGTTTCTCCTCTTCCATTCCTTATACCAGAAGAGGAAAATGAAGCCTACCTCACCCTGAATCTCCTTCCAGATAATTTCAGCAAGAGATACTGCTGAAAAACCAAACTGTTTTGATAGAAGAACTTTCTTCTTTTCCAATGGGAATTGGAAGAAATTTTCTTGGCAGAACAGCATTTGTGTGCCTTGCATAGCTTTCTGCTGGAGGCCCGTTCTTTATGGATGCTACACCAAACACCATGGTGTTGGAGATGAAAAATGCAGTTCTGTGGCTCCAAGGCAATGTAAGTATTATGGTCCAGGAGTTAGAAATTATTAAAAGATGAGTGGCAATCATGGTTAATAACATTGAGCACCTGATCAGATTCTGGACAATGTCCTCTAAACGTTAAGGCTACCTCTAGTTACTCCTAGTTCTCAAGATGATCACACCAGCCTCCTTTCCAAATTTGTGCAGTACGTGTCACACAGGCCATCGGATTTCATTTAAAGTGTTTAAGTAATTACAGTCAGAATCAGAGCTGCTTAGTTCTCTTGAAAATAAACTTCATGTCTTGCCCTTTGCTCTTTTTCAATACCAAAACTATTAGCGTGTCCCCATTGTTCCAGAGTTTAATCCTCAAGAGTTTGCTGTGTGTACAAGACAAATATTTGTGCAGTCATATCTGCCTGGGTTTTTCTTAGCTGTCTGCACATTCACCTGTCTTTAACACCCGTGGATTGGCCCTGCATTTTCCAATAATATGATTTTCTCATAAACAGAAAAATAAAGATGTGTTTTCAGCTAAGCATCAGGATAGTAGTGGGGAAATACATAAAGGGATAGTATGAAAGCTGCCCATGGGATGCTATAAGAAATAGCAGGTAAGAGGTAGAAGATTTAGGATCAAAAGCTAAAAAGGATCCAAGTGAAGCGTTTAGGAAAATGTTTATTGCATCAGGGGGGAAATCACTACCCTAAACTTGGAAACATCCTACGTGATACAAAGCCTGACTTGCAACAACTCTAAACAAGAGTCTACTTTTCGAAGTGATGGACTTCTTAAAGCTTTATTTTACAATTTCGTTTTCACACCATAGACTAAAGACACTCTGAAGCCCTGTTTTACAATCCACAGTCTCACCATCCTTCTAAAGCAATCAGAAGTTTTCTTCCTGACAACTTGCCATTACAATTTCTGCATACCTTTATAAAATAGCTGGCTACAAAACCAGAAAAGAATAGAAAAAATATTTCATATTCCAAGGGCAAAGGACTGATGCAGGAGTGGTTGCTGACCGATCCCAGGAATTGTACAGTACCTAGTGAACCATGCAACTGACCTGAAGAGATTTTGCTACCCTGTCACAGCATTAAGAAACTAACTTAATAACTAAATTAGATGGTTTCGTTCAACCCTGCCAGCGCAGTCCAGATACATGCATGTATTTTTAATAATCCTGTTAACTACAGCAACAACTCTGTCTTAAAGTTCTTGAGATGTTCTCACTTTTAGAATATCTCCTGAGCAGACAGGTAGAGTCTTAGCCAGAACTTAAGATGCCTCCTCAGGCAGGTCCCTAGACATATACAGTCAACCTGACCTTCAGCAGAGCAGAACGCATCCACCAGCACAATGGTGTGCCAAATAACCTAAACCCTTCTTCTTTCCATGAATCCTCCCAGCAAAGGGTGTTATCATGTTGGTGATATGATTCATTCAGGTTGGACAGGGCTCAATAGTTGACTCTAAAAATACCCATGCACTGAAGAAAACGGAGGTTGTAACTCATACATGACATCCTTCCTTTTAAGCCAATATCTAGCTGATCAACAAGATGTAGAGGAAACGAAGGTTTCTGCACACTGCCTAGCCGAGGCAGCACAGGATAGAAACTTTGAATGCCTGATTTTTATAGTTTTTTTTCTTTTTTTTTTTTTTTTGTAGTAACCTTGCCTTTGGCAAACTTTCAGAAGTAAAAATTCCTACCTGCATTTTAACCACAACTTCAGTATATTTCACTTAACGTACAAGTCCTTCTTTCAGTTCTAACTGAAAATATATTTTATTCCCTGTTGTGAACCTTCAGAAAATATTACTAAGAGACAATCTCAGAAATAACAAAGCTTCAGCTATGGCTCAGGTACAATTTGTTTAACTATTTAAGCACTTTAGTATCTATTAGGACGAGCTGTATTCATGTGTAACAAAGAACATTACAGAAACACAGGACCTTTACAGAGAAGATCCTGCCTCCCACTACCCCAAAACTTTGTACCAATTTCAACACCAAAGTGTCTTTTCAGATAAACAACTTTTGTATTACATAAAGGTACCAGTTACACTTAGCACAAACCATAATTTGTCACAGTGCTTTAGAATATCAGTGGACCAATTATACATTATTCTATAGCGAACTGTTAGAGAGCAGTGTAGGGGAAAGGGAACTGGGGTTCCTGCTGGGCAGCAGGATGACCATGAGCCAGCCATGTGCCATCGTGGCTAAGAAAGCCAATGGCATCCTGGGCTGTATTAGAAAGGCTGTGGGCAGTAGGTCAAGAGAGGTTCTCCTACCCCTCTACTCTGCCCTCATGAGACTGCATCTGGAATATTGTGTCCAGTTCTGGGACCCTCAGTTCAAGAAGGACAGGGAGACAAGACTGGAAAGAGTTCAGTGCAGGGCCACCAAGA
The DNA here is from genome assembly GCA_013401255.1 of Urocolius indicus. Classification (NCBI taxonomy): domain Eukaryota; kingdom Metazoa; phylum Chordata; class Aves; order Coliiformes; family Coliidae; genus Urocolius; species Urocolius indicus. Next base: position 155,038 of record WBNH01010561.1, on the reverse strand, counting down.
TGATGAAGGGAGTGGAGCATCTCCCTTATGATGAAAGGCTGAGGGAGCTGAGGCTCTTTTGCTTAGAGGAGACTGAGGGATGACATCATTAATGTTTACAAATAAGTAAAGGGTAGGTGACAGGAGGATGAAGCCAGGCTCTTCTCAATGATGGCTGATAATAGGACAAGGGGCAATGGGTATAAACTGGGATGTAAGAGGTTTCAAAGAAACACAAGGAAGAATTTCTTCACTGTAAAGGTGACAGAGCACTGGAATGGGCTGCCTGGTTTAAGTCTCCTTCTCTGAGGACATTCAAAACCCACCTGAGTGAGTTCCTGTGTGATCTACTCTAGGTGGTCCTGCTCTGGTAGGGGTGTTGGACTAGATGATCTTTTGAGGTCCCTTCCAGCCCTTAAGATTCTGTGAATGAATGACCTTCCTTGATAAAGGGTGTTTGATATGTCAAAGAAGGCACACCTCTTGCTGTGTCCCTTCCAAAACAACCTGGGAGGCAGAGACATGTGCTTCACCTGTGCATGTGGTTCCATGGTGTCAGCAGACATTCACCCACAGCAGCTCTGGAACAGATCCATGACTCCAGGAACTTCTACCTGGACAGATCAATCTCTGTGGCTGGTGGTGTCTGCCCACACAGTGCTACCTGCTCTCTTGAAAGGCAAAATGGAGCCTTGAGCAGAAAGAGAGAGACAGAACAACAAAAGGTTAACAGATTTGCATGCCAATGTGAAAAGAATCAGTTCATGGCTTTGAGATCATTGAAGAATACATATGATCACAGCAAAAGTTAATCTACTAGAGAAGCTGAGAACTGGAAACTGGAGTGGCTATGCCAATAACAAACTCAATGTGGCTGACTTCAAGTGACGGTCTAAACACCGTCTGATAAAGGACTAATGTGAGAATAAGTGACTGGTTTGTTTGGAAGGCAGAAGGCAGAGAGAGAGAGAGGATGGATGGGCCCCAATCGTCATGCTTCGGTGAAAGAGACAACTGCTGTTAATCAGAAGCTGTCTGGCACTGATGAATATATTAGAATCCACTATGAGCATGTTGCCTTCCTCCCTCCTTCCACACAGAGGAGCAGCTAGAAGGTTTTTGCTGGCGGCTGCTGCTAGCATGTTGTCTAAAGCATTTTGTGTTTAAAAGATACAACCCCTACAGAAGATTTGTCTGCCAAGAATTTGGCCTTACCTCTCCCTAAACATAAAGGTGTCTGAAATCATTCCAAGTAACCCCCATCAAAAGGGCAGGACACAGAGATCTGATGATGTATAAAAGATGAACAGCAAACAAGCACAAAGAAAATTACCATAATGCTAACCCTCTCTCTTCATTCTCTGTTAATGAGGTTGTGGTTGTGCAAAAAACAACCACAGACACTCTGTTCTTCTGTAGTACATGCAGTTTTCCCTTTCTCATCTTAAACTACCGGCAAATATTTCAGTGTTAATCTTTCTCCATGACCCAATTTCCACCTCCTCCACAATTTAGGATATTTTGGCAGATGCCTGTAATTTTTATGAATTAAAGTTAGTGTCAGAGGAAAGCTGCTCCTCCTGTCACTCTCAAAGAGCTGGAAATAAAATCCCATGTCTAAGGTTATAAAGCTCAATGCACCATTTTGGAAAATTGCTACAACAAGTTTGCTTGGCAGATTCGTATTAAAAAGTGTTTCCAGAAGAGTTTCTGAATTCCCTCAAACCAAAGAACAACACAAGCTATATCCCAGTATCATTTTCTACAAATGCTTTTTCGCATAACAGCTTCAACCTGCACACTCATTTTAGCACCAGTCCCTTAATGTTTTATACCTTTCCAGATAAATTTATAATGGTAGAAGTCTGGAAACAGGAAGCTGAACTAACTATACTGAATTGATCCCAAGCCTTGGAGGTGCAAAGCTACAGAAACACATGTAACTTCATACCCACTCTTAGGAGTCTGATGGGGTAAAGATGAACTCTCTCCCATCAGACCATTTTTCTTTTTCTACTTTCTACACCAAGCCAGCTACTGCTGCACAAAAAACAAGGAAACAAGGACAAGGGGCAATGGGTACAAGCTGGAACATTAGAGGTTCCAAAGAAATACAAGGAAAAACTTCTTCACTGTGAGCGTGATGGGGCACTGGAAGAGGCTGCCAAGATGGGTTGTGGGGTCTCCTTCTCTGGGGACATTCAAAGCCCATCAGAGTGAGTTCCTGTGTGATTTGCTCCTGGTGGTCCTGATCTGGCAGGGGGATTGGACTAGATGATCTTTTCAGGTCCCTTCCAACCTCTAAGCTTCTGTTATTCTGTGATACTCGTCCCCTTAAAGGAAGAAGTTTTCTCACTATGAATACTTTCTGAGATCCATAGCAGACCTCTTCTGATCCCCGCAAATGATTCCCACAGCTCAACTTAAAGTCCTTTTTCATATGAGGGAGGAGAAAAGATTTAGCAATGGGGAAAAGAGGAAAAGCTAGAAGAAAGTGTTTCCCCCAAAAGTGTCATGGAAAAGAAAGGCATAGATGCAAGTGAGGATTCCAGTCCTGCAACTTATCTGGGGGGTTTCATAGAATCGTAGGGGTTGGAAGAGATCTTAAGAGATCATCTAGTCCAACTCCTCTGCCAAAGCAGGTCCACCTAGATCAGGTTCATACAGGAATGCATCCAGATGGGTCTTGAAAACCTCCAGAGCAGGAGGCTCCACACCCTCCCTGGGCAGCCTGTGCCAGGACTCCCTCACCTGAACAGGGGAATATTTTTTCCTTATGTTTAAGTGGAACTTTTTGTGTTCTAGCTTCTTTCCATTACTCCTTGTCCCATCACTAGATACAAGAGGAAGAAAGTGATGCCCCAACCTCCTGACACCCACCATTTAGGTATTTGTAAATATTAGTGAGATTAATGAGATGATCAAATTTTTTAAAGTTCGCTATTAACAGTTGCCACAGCTTTTCCTCACAGGGAAGATGTTCCAGTTCCCTGGTCATCTTGGTAATTGGGCTCTCTCTAGCAGTTCTCTGTCCCTCTTGAGCTGGGGAGCCCAGAACTGGACATAAGACTCCAGATGAGGCCTCACCAGCGCAGAATAGAGGGGGAGCAGAACCTCCCTTGGCCTGCTGGCCACACTCTTCTTGATGCATCCCAGGAAGCCACTGGCCCTCGTGGCCACAAGGGCATATTGCTGGCTCATGTTTAGTTTATCGTCTCTTTGTGCTGAACCTTACACTCAGCCCTTGATTTGGAGTTCCTAGAGGAACCAACTAGTTCAGGATCCCTCAAGACGCTACAGCAGATTATTACAATGTGCAATGAGATACTTTTTTTTTTTAAATTTGTCTGCAGCTTCTATACCCTCCCAAAGAACAGAGATCACACTTTAAAACAAAACATGTATTTTGAAATTCTCATTAAATAGTGTTGGACTACAACTTCTGAAAAAAAACAAACCAGTGAGTCTGTAGTACCAAATGAACATTTCTAGCCTCAAAATGAATTATGCTAATGGTCTAAGCAAAAGTAATCTCCTCTAACTCGGACAAATTAGTGTTTCCATGTGGCTCATTAATCCCTGCCTCTTCATCTGAAGAGGCCACGCTTCATAGGAGCAATGAATGCAAAAAGAATAACATGCCAAGAACATCTCAGTCTGGAAGTGCTGAGAACAGTAGAAGCATTGCCTGATTTTATCCAGACATCTAATGCAGCATTTTGGGCTCTGTGCACTTTTCATTTATCTCCCATGCTTTAAAGAAGCCCGGGGTATATCACTAAATGCCATGATCTGCTGCAATCCCATTGAGACTAGAATTCAATATTTCAGTAACAGCCATGGATTGCACATTTTGTCAGAGAAATCTTCTGCCACCTGGAGAAGAGGAGGAAGGAAACAAAGTGTCAGCAAATCTAATAACCTTCCCACTGACATTCATTCATTAATAATAGTTAAGAGTCATCTTGCTGACAGATCTTCTCATATGGTTTTAGTAAAAGAAAGAAAGTTCTTCCCAAAGCTTTCAGTCTTTCTTCAGAGGTTGGGCTGTCCTGTCCCTGCCAACTCACCCAAGTACAACTCCCTTCAAACTGCCACTGCCTGCATTTTATCTGTTTACACACAGCTGTCAGTACCAATGCAAGCAATACAGCAGGGACCAGTCAAGGATGATGCTGTGTTGAATGGTGACAAATTTACAGTATAATTAAGTTAGCCTTGTGATAATTTTCAATACCTATACATGATCACACACAAAATCTATGACAAAACAAGAAATTGATTTGCTCATTGTATTAGTCTTTAGGAGCTAACCTGGGTATCATATCCCTTTCCTCGCAATCCCTACTGATTTAATATGACTCTACTGCTCTCTCAAGGTATTTGATCCTTGAGGCCTGAAATCCTTGGTGTGGGTGCCACTGCTCACAAATCAATTGCTGCTGTCACACACGATATTGATTTCTGCAGTACAGTGCCTAGGGGCAGCAGATGCAAAAATGCCAATTTCAATTACTAAACAAAACAGAAGATTTATTTGTGATTAGATGACACAGAAGATTACCAGTAGCTACACTCTGTGAGGGGAAAAAAAAAAAAACCCAAGCAATAAATAAATCAAATGTCCTCACTTTGCAAAAGATACAGAAATCTGTATAGATACTAAATATATCCAGCTACATTCTTTTTCCACAACATTGAAATAATTGATATATACACCTTATACACACATAAATACATATAAACACACACAGTTGTGCCACAACAACATGCCCTTCTAAATGCAATTCAGACTAATGAGAGAGAAGAGTGACAGGGTGATTTTCCAACGCATTCCCTTGAACTCCCCTGTGTTACACAAATTTCCATGAATTTTAACTGGATCCTTTTAATACCCTCTGTCTTCTCTTTATCTGGACACTGCATTGGCATTATTGAATACAGCCTGACAAAATACTCCCATTGTGGGTGGTGTATCTCATGGTAAACACAGCAAAGTGAGTGGAGCTGAAAAAAAAATATGTCCAAGAAGCACACTAGGGGGTTGTCCCTTGACAAGGAGAAGAACCACATCTAAATCTCCAGGCCCCTGACATCACCCTCTCTTGAAGGGCAATCCACACTAGAACCATCACATCATCTCCTGGCAAAGTATTGAAGAGAAATTTCTTTTCTTTTTCCACGTTTTGTCCACTGCTCCCACTGAAGTTTCTTCAGCCCTCTGCCAACAGCAATGACCTTCCCTTCCAAGCCCTGTTTCCTGATGCACAAGCTCAAAAGACTGCGTTACACCATGGCTCACACTCACTGCCGTGACAATGCCACCCCAGAGTGACAGCAGCAGCACAGAGGAGAACCAAGCCTCTGTGCCTTTGCTCCAACCAATATTCTTTTCATTAACATCTGCAAATGTGGCACGGGGCTGTTCACTTCCTATTCCTTCAGGTCTGCCTGAGGTGCAGCAGAAGTGACTGCAGCAGGAGAAGCAAGTGCAGCCCATGCAGTCTGGCTTTATTGGAGATGACGGTTGCCGGCAGGCAGGCCACACAGACATCGTTGTGTGTGACTAGCCAGTGGTAGGACACCTGTGGTTTATTCTGCCTAGGGTATGTCTGCAAGGGCTGCAACTTGGCTTCCTCACATTGAGTAGAAAAATCTCAGTTCTGTTACAGTGAGCAAATTGACACGATATGAGGTGGCGATGCTAGAGACACCAGTGACTTCCTGACAGCAGTGCACCAACCGCTTTCACCAGCATAGGCACGTGGGCAAGAAGCATTAAGAATTGGCCAGCACAGACATTGCCAGGGGGAATGTCCTCTTGGTTCTTGACCTGGTGACATCTGCAGTCCCTGTCTTTGGCTTAAATGTCATCCTAAAAGGTTTTGATACAAATTTCCTGTGTTTTGAGGGCAGGGGAGACTGTTCCTGCATCTAGACTGCAGTACTGGGATGTGGGTGGGTGAAACAGTAAGATCCAGGGAGGATGCATGGTGTTGAGTGGATCTGCTTCCCTGAATAATTTCATGTTTTCTCTTCTGCTAGAAGGGGAGGTAGGGAAAACAAGAGAAAAACAGGCTAGATACGCTTCAACTCTTATTAAGAGAAAGAGTACTCCAGGCAGCTTTTGCACAGCTTCTGATTTAGCTCAGAGCACAGCTGCAGGGATGCAATAGAGTGCCATGAAAGGCAACATCTGAGGCACAAGAGACATAGAATACAATCTGCACACCCTCATACTTTCCCTTCCTCCACACTCCCCTAACCATCTCTCTCTAGCTTAGCCAATATATTTCTGGTTAAAATACGATATATAAGAGGAAGAAGAGACAGATTTTTTATTGCAGTATGGCTTCCATCTAAAAAAGAATATAGCTTTTTTGGACTAGCAACATTAAAAAGGTACAGCATATCAACAACACTTGTGAAAAAAAAACGTATTTTGAGGCCTTTGCAGATCCTGTTGCTGGCCCTTGAACTGCAAGGTAAATTGGAGTTATTTCTGAGGCTGCTAAAGCACATGAAACATTTTGTACATGTGTACATAATGTACAGGACATTAGAGCTCTAGAGAGGTCTGCATTTAAACTTTCATATTTCCTTTTAGGGCATCATTGATATTAATTAAGATTGAATCTTTTGTGCAGAAGCGTTATGATTTGGAACAGAAATAGGCTAGATGCTGCTTTCAGAAACATCATTCCCACTACAGCCTTGGTGCAAAGGACAGAGCAAACCCTTGCCTTGTTTTAGAATCACTGCCCCAGGTCCAACTCTACAAGGGGTAAATGACAGTGCTTTTAGAAGGGTAATTCACACCTTTCTGTAGCTTGAAGTGGCTTCAATTGTATTTGCTTACCTATGTGTTTTGTCGGGGTTTATTCTACTGTATGAGTGTCAGCGGGTTAAGAAGTGCAGTCTTGCCACAGGGGACCTGGATCCAGGAGTTCATGGAGAATGACAGACAAGCCCTCATGGACTTCATATGGCTTTGACTCAGGCCTTCTGCATTAGGTGTACCACAGGCCCATGGTGGTTCCATCAGTTCCTGGGTCTGTTTTCAGCAATGTAACATCTCTGAGTGGGCCCCTGTGTCATTCTTTATGTTTTTCCTCTGCATCTCTTGACTTCAAAACTGAAGCTTGTAACTAGCTTTAATCAGCAGAACATATAAGTTGAGTTCACCTTTCTGTAATTATATCTCAGATCACAAAGAGCACTTAAACATCTTCATTGACTTCAGAACATCCAAATCAAGCAGGCTAACAGAGAAGAGAGTTAGGCTGCTTGATTTTGCAGGAATCGGGGAAAAAAAGTCCCAGGTGTTGCCTGAATGAGCAGTTCTAACCTCTGTGAGTTCACAGGTGAATCCTACAGAGTGCATTAAAAAAAAGCACTACAAGTTAAAGGAGTTTCATAACAAAGGCTTCTTTAATTAAGCATCTAATCTTGCCAGGACTGTTTTGGCATGCTTCAATCAGCAAGAGCACAGGCTGGATCAGAAGGGTATTTCTTAAATGTAAAAATCAAACAGATTAGCTAAGGGAGTTTACAAACTCCATTGGCTCCTTGAGCAGAACCTATAAGTCTCATATCCAGGAAGAATGGCTCAGCCAGATCTCAGCCAAATTCACAGGCAATGCTAGGAGAATATGTAACCATTTTTGATCCCAGTGCTTCAGATAGTGGAATTTAACATTTAACTACCTGGTTTAACAGTGGGCTTGGCAGCATGCGGTTGGCTATTAGACTCGATGAACCTTTAAGGTCTTTTCCAACCAAACAATTCTATGACTCCGTGGCTCTTAGGAGTGCTGTCCAAACAACTGCCATCTCTCAACTCAGATGACAGAGCTTAATCAATTTGGGAACCTCAGTCCCTCTTCCACAGTCCAGCACTACCAGCCTGTGGACCACTTTTTGGACAGGGATTTAAAGTGTGTTTTGCCGTTACCCAGCCTTTGCTCTGTGAAAATTCAAACAGGCAAGGATCAGAAAAGTTAAATAAGTGCTGGATGCTCTGGAAAATTCCACCTTTAGTCCGCAGCCAGCAAGACTGCAAAAACTTGAAGAGGCTTTGCCAAATACTTTAAAAATGTTTCTTAATTTGATACAAAGGCACATTTTATGTCAGCATATTATGAAGGATTCCTGCAAAATGGAGTTTCTAGGCCAAGTCACTTTTGAGATAGAGCCTGTGAAAGAAGCATTTGCAAAAAGCAAACAGCACACTTGATATTAGAGTTTCATTCCAACAAAGTATCTTTAAATTGCCAGAAATATGGTTTATTGGCCACATATCACAGAAACAAACAATCAAGAGAATGGACTTTGTTACTGAGAGGATTTAGAAGGCTTCAAAATTGGATGCAAAGCTAGTTAAAAATCATTACATTGCCAATTCTCCATTCTATATGCATATGTAGACAAGCTGTGTAGTCACAGGGGCTAACTCACCGAGGGAAAGTATAAGAAAATATTCCACTTCCACAGAAATGTTTGCTTCAGAGGCACAATATGTTCTCCTAACAAGGAATGACTATACTATACATGATTACGACTCCCTCGTTATACCAAAATTTGGTTATAACAGCCCCTACAATTGGTATCTGACAACATCAGGGTTAGTTAAAAGCAGTTAGCACATTAGTAGCACACACAGTATTACCAGGAGTGTGACAGTCACTGCTAAATAATCTGTATAGCTGTATCAGCAAGCAAACATTTCAGATGCATGGCAGCAAAATCTTTATACAACATGTTTCATATACAAGAACGTGAATAATATCTTCAAATCCTCTTTCTCTCAGCTGTGTCATCTCCTTGTAAGATGGGCCTGCCTAATATTGGTAGAAAACCCTTTTGCTAAGGGAAAAGGCTCCTCTACTGATCAGTTTTACTTTTAACAACGTGAGGAGTCCTCATTCATAACACAGTCTGCACTCGTCCCCATCTATGCAAGTTTAACGGTTAGATGGAAACTAAACTACATATTTTTTAAGAGCTTCCACTTTCAAGGTCATGTGCCTGCAAGCAAAGTCAATTAGGAAGCCATTTGCAAGGCTGAGTGAATCAGGATTCTTGCCTAAAGATCTGCACATTATCTGTTTGACATACATGCATTGGTAGGTTCCAGACATGTATGATATAGAGGCAAAGTAGGTCTGCTCTTTGCTTTCCCCAATGTCACTGAGAAACGCTCCATTTAGCAAGACTTGAATCTATTTCTGCTAGCCTAAGGACAGCCTGAAGCCTGTGTCTACCCTGGAAGATTAGGATTTATTTTCTGAGACCACATAGCTTATATCCTCAGTTCACACCGAGTCTTCCCAGTGATGACCAGACTTTCTGTAGACCACAGCACTTCATACTGACAAAACTGATGCCTGAATTGGGAGCTTTGAAGAAACACCAAGCAGCAAATCTACTCACCTGACCTACAATTAGCCACAAATTAAGGAAAGGTGAAGGGCTGTGAAGAACACCACACATAAAAAGATGCAGCTCTTCAACAAAAAGACTCATTTCTTAGTAATAACATTTCTTGGGTGTCATGGGTTGGGGTTCAGACTGGATGAAAATGATGCTTTGATTTATTTTTTTGTTTCGAATTTAATTTTTTTTTTAAACTTCAGACATTACAGGAAGTACTCTGAGCATTCTGGCATAGGTTAAGAGATGCTGTAGTCTGATATTTGCAACCTGCCGTGACTAAACTCCGTCAAAAAATGAGTCATCGTATTTGCAAACTGCAGCCCTCGGTTACTGTGTCATAGCACCAGCTATCTGACGGTGAGCTGCCCTTGGATAGTCACAGGACATGCATTGGCCCATCATTGGCTTGGATGTAGTGCCTTAACGAATACCAGAGCTTTATACCTGATCTATCTGGGCAAGTCAGCCAATGCACTTACCCAGAAGATCAATAGGCCTTGGAAATATTACTTTGCACATTGGAAGGCACATTGATATTGTGAGCTCGCTCAGGGCTGGAATAAGGCAGAAAAGCTCTACCATGATAGTTGGTGTGCAATCACAGAGCCTACAGAGCAAAGGCTGGAGGTCCCAGCACTGCATTCCCTGGTGCTACCAGAGTGGGGAAACCTTTCCAGCTCAGACTCAAGACATAAGACAAGACAGTGCCTGCTTGAGTCCAGAAAGTGAAACATTTCTGTATTTGTGGGAAGCATTACCCACAGGTAAAAATAACCTACCCACCAGGTGACAGAGCACTGCCTCTGTAGTGTCACAAGGGCAGTGGTAAGTTCTCCTCCTTACCCACCAGCTGAACAGCTCTGTGGCACTCACAATGAGGAGCTCCAGTCCCAGAGGAGTATGAACACTAGTCTGCAAACAAGACTCCTCCCAATGAAACGGAAAATTCAGCCTCTCCTTTGCCTTGCTCAGCTGGACTCCTCACCTCTTCCCTCAGTAACACAGCAGGACACTCTTGACAACCAGGTGCTCCTTGACAGGCAGTGATGCGATTTACATTTCCATGGCACATTTCACACTAATGGATGCCAAAGGACACTTCAAACCATTTTTTGCAGACAAAGTCTTATGCCTGAGTTATGATGAAACACTACAGCACATACGTAGTGGACAGTAGCTTTATGACAAGCAGGAAAGATGAGTATCAGAGGTAGATACAGGGGGAATTTTTATAGGGTAAATGTGGTTTTTCACATTGGTTGTGGCTAGAACATCAGAACCAATATCATCCTCATTCTTACAAAGATTGGTATAGGAGGTCTTAGTAGCTAAAAGTTTTTCTGTCTCAAAAGATAATGTGTCCTGGAGCAAAAAATCATACAGAGAAACTGTAATAAATAAAAAATAAATGAGTTTCACTTACTGGATCAGTCCTCACCACGACCTGTCATAACCTACGTCTTCCCTTCAGGACTCTCTCATCAAGCTCGTAATGACTTACGATGAGATCCCAACCCAGCTCAAGGCAACGTCTGGATGCAGAGGGCTAATCCTCTGCTGATGTACACTGACAAGATGTCGCTGATGTTGATGAAGTGGTATCAATTTGCAACAGCCAAGGATATGTCACCCAGGGTAATCAGATTTTAAAAGAAATGTGATGGCAAGAGTCCTAAAGCTTTTCAAAACACTGCTGTCAGAACAAATCTCAGAGTGCAAAACCCTTCTTTGAGAAGCCATCAGAGACCCATATGGGTTGCTGGTTTATTTTATCCTGTCTGGAACACTATGCACCCATCTCTCCTCCTTTCCAGTTATTATTAGCTGTGTACCCTAGAACTATACTGACACGAGTCTCTGGTATCACATCAGCCCCAAAGCTTGGCTTAAAACCGGCCAAATGTTTTGTTGAGCATTCTTTCCTCCTCTGCCTCGATTGTTAAAACTTTAGCTTGAAACATTTATTTTTCACTACGTCTGCAAAATGGTGAGTTTCAAATGAGACAGAAAAAAACAATCTGTAAAAGGCAATTAATAAAATATGCCAGCACTCCCAAAACTCTTCAGAACACTTCACTCAACGAGGCATTGAGACAGAACAGCAGCAAAGTTGCTAAATAGCACGCGACAAAGCAAAACCCAGGGAAAGGCAAAATAATAAGCTGCATTTCTTAGTATCTTTGATCCAAAGTGCTCTGCAGACATATAAGCATGGGCATCACCCATCTAACTCTGAAAACATAGCTGGCTTCACATCAGAACTAAGTTATAAAACAGTACATAATAAAACTATATAGCAGAGTCAGAGAGAGGAAAATGAAGAGTAAATGTTCTAGCTGAATCACAGAACAAATGCCAAGTCAGCAGAGTAATACTTTAGGTGAAATTTAGGGCAACACCATGGATTGCATTCAAACTCATGTGGAAGATGTTACAACATCACTAATGTCTAAGCCTTTGGGTTTACCTCTAAATGAAGATATAGTATCTATGACAGGAAAATGGCTCTACCACAGTGTTAGAGAGCCCAGGTATTACCTAATGAGTCATCAACATTAATTTCTGAATCATCTGCATTTCCTGAAAGGTCTCCTGGTTCAGTATCACTCAGTGAAGATTAATCATAGAATGGCAGAGATTGGATGGGAACTTTAGAGATCATCTAGTCCAACCCCCTGCAGAAGCAGGTTCACCTAGATCAGGTCACACTGGAACGTGTTCAGGCGGGTCTTGAAGACCTCCAGAGCAGGAGACTCCACACCCTCCCTGGGCAGCCTGTGCCAGGGCTCCCTCTCCTGAACAGTGAAATAGTTTTTCCTTACGTTTAAATGGAACTTTTTGTGTTCCAGCTTCATCCCATTACCCCTTGTCCTGTTACTAGATACAACATGAAAAAGGGATGCCCCAGCCTCCTGACATCCCTTAAACCCACTCCTCATAAGACAATATTTTATATATATGTAGTATATATTTTGCCTGCAACAAATTCCCACAACAGCATCACCTACATTACCCTTCCCCTTCATTCTCATCCATAAACATTCAACATGCCCCTCATCCCCACCCAGGCAGAGCTCAATGCACTCTAATTGCTCTCACATAGAGAGCGACTTCACCTCCTCTCCTCATTTGCCTGTCTTTCCTAAACAATACACAGCCCTCCATGGCTGTGCTGCAATCACGGGGGCTGTCCCACCACATCCCTGTGACCGTTATGAGGTCCTAGCCCTGCATCCACATCCACATCTCCAGCTCCTCCTGCTTATTTCATAAAAACCAATGTGACCATAGCCCCTGCACAGAAGTACTTCTGGCACTTCTATTAGGCCTGGAGCACTTAGTATGGTTTTTGAGAGGTCAGTCAGGCCACAGGATGTGCTTCCTTACTTTAAAGACTGTAGTTAACAGCACAATGGAAAGGAAGTCCCTCAGATGCCAGTGTGATGGTACAGAGCCGGGAGGGATCATATTTCTGCCTGCAGACCACACTAGCTAGTTAAGGTGCATCATCCTCCCTAGCTACTGTAGCTTGGAGATTTGCACAGAGCTTGCTGGCAGGCCTATACGCTCATCCAGGAGATACAATTTCAGTTGCTGTTATTTATAAAGAAGCTTGCTGTTGCATTCTACATTATGAGACAGGAGCCTTCCTGTCAGATGGCTCCTCATTCTCCTCTTTGCCTGCAAGTGTCCAGCTCTCACTTGTTTCCATCATAACAAATTACACACATTCAAATGACCTACATTTTACTAAGAAATTTCTGATGATGAATGCTTGTGCAAGGTAATGGTTGGTTGTTGTTTCAAGCCTCAAAGTACATGATGTTGTAATTGGTTTGTACTTAAAATATGTCCTCTGCAAATAAAAGCTATAAAATTCAGCATAACACCATCTTTGATAATGCAGAGCCTAAATCTACTACACAGGTCATACCCCCTGCAACAGATATTTCTCTCTATCTTACAATGCATAGCACTTCTCAATGGTCCATCACAGCACTGGACTCAGAACTTCCCTCATAGCTAGCCCCATGCCTCTTTATGCTTCCAGTAGGCTTGCAAGGTGGCAGAAGCATAGGCAAGTAGAAATGTCAAGTGTAATTCACCCAGCCAGAGGATGTCCAGGCAAACCAGTTTGCGTGTCCTTTTCCCAGAGAAAGTGCACAAAAATCTTTAGTGGTGAGATGTAAAGGAGATATCTGGGCTGATGTTTAGTCCAAAACCAAGGATCATGCTCCCTCATGGCTGAAGAAGAACTGCTGCTGGCTCAGAGAGGGGTGCATCCCCTGCTGAAGCAATATCCCTTTCTGCCACTTTTGCCTTCATCCTTGCCCCTTCCAACCTCACAGCACAATTAGATTAATTGTGTGCAGGCATTCTTGCCTTCTTCTCTTTACACAGTCCATTTTTCTTCCTCATTCACACACATATATCAATGAAGCAACTGTTTTATGTGGTTAAAATTATATCCCCAGACATTTTAGACCTGTAGCCAAAGCAGATTTGACTAGTCTGAATTCACTTCTGAAGAATAAATAAGAACATGGAAAAGTGTTGGAATCAAAGCTATCAGAATCAAAGACTAAATCTCCAGCTATGTCTTGAGAGACTTGATCTGTAGATAAGAGAGTCCTTCTAATTTAAGGAAGAAAAATGAGAGTATTGAGCAACTACTGTGTGACTCTTTTACCTCCAAGTCCTCTTATAGTTTCTCATCTCCATGTTGCCTTTTTGTTCCTAAAAGCCATCTCTTTCCAAGCTATTTACTGTGGCATACCAGCCTGAACATAAAAAATACCTCCTGAAACCAGGGAGCTTACTGGGACAGACCCGAGTCAGTCAGTCAGCACTAGCTGATAAGGAATAATTCAATACAGTCTATTCTGCAGCCTCTGGCCCTAGGACACTAATCCAGAGGCTAACAAAGCAGTAATCCCTTGCTGATCTGCAGGCTCCATTTCCCCTGCTCAGCCTCACGTCACTATGCTGAGCTATATCTGTTCTCACCTTCCTCCATCATCCTTCCCTCTCTGCTCCCCCAACTTGTACCATCCTCACCAGTGTGAGACAGTTATAGCCACTTTTGAGGATCCCACCTAAAAGAGCCGCTGTGATTTAGTTATTTCAACCTTGACTCCTGGATTATTGATATCCCAAAACACAGGCTAATTAATTTGCTTTTTGAGCTAGTGTGATTGAGCATGTCTCAGAAATGCCCATGGTGCCCCAGCCAGCATGGGAGCTGCTGAGAACCTATATAGGGAGCATCATTAGCTCCAAAAAGGTTCTCTCTTTCCTGAGCACCCCAACCTGTCCCTGAAGGGGAGATTTACAAATCAGCTCTTCAAGCTGCTCATTCATCTGGAACGGGAAACCATAAGTCATACCATGGATTAGACAATCTTCCAGTTCATTTAATATTCTTCTAAACATTACTGGCAGCCACAAGTAAGGAGGGAGTAAGAGAAGAGGATGTGCAGCTCCCTGGCAAAGCATAGGGCTACCATCTCAGGCCAAGCACTTTACAGTCTGTTCTCCCCATGGCCACTACCAGAAGCTACAAAGAAGGTAAGCGATTCAGAAGCACTGATCTTCTGGGTTAGTCTTATCATGCTGCTGATAAACAGAAATTGTCTGAGGAAGTGAAGCATGGGGTTTAGCATACTATTACCAAAAACTATTTTATATTCTGAAACCTCTGCATTTTATTTGTTTTGTCAGTCACTTCTCACATGCCCAGCCGAAGTTCTGAGGCAGGGAGTCAGTTTTACAGCATGCTTTCATTTGGCAATGACCTGTAAGTTAACTCCAAGCTTGCCATCCTTTAATTTCATCAGGTAGCTTTTGATTAAGGTGCTATATTTTTGGTATCCCAAAGAGGCTGATATAATATAGGCAGAGCTGAAGAGCTGTTTCTTTCTCACTTTGGCAAAAGAGGACCTATGGCCCAGCACAAGAGTTTACCCTGAGACACAAAAGCCAAAGAGAAAGGAAAAGAACCATAAGAGGATATAGGAAAAGACATCAAATGCTGCCTTCAGCACCTATCAACTTGTAAGCACAAATTATTTGCTTTCAGCAGGTGTCTCAGGACGTCAAACCTTTTTATTAACAAAGAGTATAAGGGTTCCAGGGTGTATTACTGGATAGGCTGTCAAACAGTCACGAGCTATCTCTCTTGATTTAGGAGACAAGAAAGGCTCCTCATCTTTCACATGGATTTAACTATACTCCAATTTTTAAAAACAAAGCACCACTTGAGATCTGCGTGCTTCAAATCACAAGCAGATTGATGCAACATTAGAGCCGCAGTCGTCGCCCCAGTTGGTAAAGTACTATTTAAAGAGAACTGAGAAGCCGACTACAGTCCTCATTTTCCATCTGTCCCCCCTGCATCCCCTTTCATCTTCCCCCTCCCCTCTCCAGATGCCAAAAAAAAAAAAAAGGATGGACTATACAGATCAACAGGTTGGGGTGTTTTTGTCTACTTCTCTCCTGCTGGCTGAGAAGGAATAGAAGTGCAAAAGCAAGCACACGAGTCATAGGCAACTGGACTGCCTTAAACATGTGTGAGACACCTCTAATGCCACATCCACAGCAGCTATGTACAAAAATGACTGCAACAGTAAAACCTCGTGTCTAAAAGGCATTCATTCCTCCGTGAGGCTTTTCAGAGCTGTCCATTAGAGGTCACCAGCAGTCAGTCACAGCAGGAGCCTGGCCTCTGCAGATGAAATCCCAGGCACCAGACCTCCAGACAAAGAACTTTATCCCCAACTAAAGAGGAGAATTGAACAGAAAACACAGCTCCTTCTACACTCTATCGTATGTGAGAAGAAAAACGTATTGGGAAAAATGGGGCTTAGGAAGATAGGTACATGTGCCTTTACCACAGATCTGAAGGAGGGTGCCTGGGGAGCTCACCAGCTGCAAATGTTTCCTTGGAGTGGACAGAGCAGCCTTATCCAGCACACTCAGCTGCAAAGATTTAGGCAGGCAAGCTATGCCCTAGGTACTAAAACTGCCAGGCCATTCAGCATTTGATTTCAGCTGCAAAGAGACAAACTGAAGAAGAGAAGCAGGCTGCCAGCCAGGGCATGGGAGCTGGACACTGACTCTGCTTCCCTTGGAGACTCATGCCCCTTCTGCACCCATCCACCTGCCCTCCATTCTCCCCGGTTCCCACTGCAGCCTACCAGGGACACCAGGAGAGAGTAACCATGCCATGGCACTGACATGTCTGCCCATCCTTGCCGAGGACATGCTGCAGCTCTTAACCAAAGTCTGGATCCCTGCTATGCCATGAGCTTAAGGACACAACACACCCCTGTGAGCTCAGAGCTGAGTCTAGGAGGAAACATGGTGACCTGAATCAACCTGGGAGCACAGGCATCTGATGTAAAGGGACATCTCAACATCTCAGGGCTTTCAAAAGAAACCCCACAAAAGCCAAAATGCTCTCACACCCCAAGTTGCCACCTGTTGACTGTGCTTTGTAGCTGATAACCTCCCTATAAACACTGCAGTTTACATTGGATCCCAAAGCAGGTGGGCAACTCATCAGTCAATGTCAGCCCTCCCACACCACCATTTCCTTCTGTCCTGCAGCAAGGAGAATCTGCCACCTCTGTTTTTTTCCTGCCAAGCCCGCAGGACTCTCTCAGGTCCCTCCACAGAGCTCCTAGCTACCTGTTGGCCCTCAAAATGACATGTTTGTATTTGATGGCATTCTTGTGGACAGGACACAAGTGCTGGGATGGAGCCATGATACTAGGTCAGTGTCTGAAGATGTAAAAGGTTGTTATGTCTTCTAACTGCATTGCCCACTCCTCACTCCAAAAGACTAAGCCTGTGATAGCAATTCTTTCACATGGATGTCATCCATCTATCCAACTGCTCCTACCCTCGTAGTAGCTTCTGTCCTTAAGCGTCTGACTAGCTCATTTGAGACTACAGGCACAGAATGTGCTGCATCCCTGTCTACACGCTCTTTATGAACCCACAGCATCATGAGGATGCAGTGCACGGAAGCAGCAGGGGACTGGAGAGATGGGAAAGATATTTGAGTGCTGACTGGGCTGTCCTCCTGACACAGGAAAATGACAAGCCAAGATTCATCAGCTGTAGCTGTTCTTTTTTAACTGCTTATGATGAATATTTACAGAAGGGGATTGGGGAATAATGAAATTATCTGGGATTGAGGTTTTTGGTTTTTTTTTCAGCAGGTTTTCTTCCAGAGAAGAGGCCAGTCTGACAGCCACCAGGCTGCCTCCAGTCCTCTCTTTATACCCACTGACACTGTGGGTTTGTATGTACACACACAGGTCTCGCCCATCTCAATATTGACATGCAGAAGGCTAAGGGAGAAGATCAGAGAAGTCAAAAGGCTGATGAAGACACTGCCCAATTCTATATTGTTTCTCTCTGATCCAGCACTGGCAGATTCAAACTGAAGCCCAAAGCTGTTCAACCACTTGCAAATTTCAGCCTGGCATTTATGACTCTGTATACTGCTGGCCAACACACCACATCTATCTATACACCTTTTAGATACCTCCAGGGGTATCCAGCTCAATCACTTCCCTGGGCAGCCTCTTTCAATGTTTAACAACTCTTTTGGTGAGGATTTTTTTTCCTAATCTCCTATCTAAACCTCCCTTGGTGCAACTTGAGGCCATTTCCTCTTGTCCTATGGCATATAACTTGAGAGGACAGACCTCCACCTCACCACAACCTCCTTTCAAGTGGTTGTAGAGGGATCATGTCTCCCCTCAGCCTCCTCTTCTCTGGGCTAAAAAAACCTGTTCCCTTAGCTGGTCCTCATAATACTCGTGCTCCAGACCCTTCATCAGCTTCATTGTTCTTTAAATACACCCCAGCGTCTCATTGTTGTTCTTGTAATGAGGGGCTCTAAACTAAACACAAACACTTAAGATGCCTCACCAATGCCAAGTCCAGGAGGACTATCATTTCCTTAGTCCTGCTGCCCACACTATTTCTAATACAAGCCAGGATGCCACTGGCATATAGATGCAAGGATTATTGATGTTAGAAAATCATGGAAGCACTTGAGAATGGTCACAGAGAAATCAGGGCATCCTCCACACAAAAGTGGTGGGTTCAATAGCCCAGCTGAAATACATCTACACCAATGCACACAGTAAGGGAAACAAGAAGAGCTGGAAGCTGTTGAACAGCAGGAAGACAATAACATAGTTGCCACCACAGAAACATGATGGATTGTCTCTTACAACTGGAATATGAAATAGATGGCTATAAACTCTTCAGAAGGGACGGGCAAGGAAGGCTCCCCAGTTTCTGAGCTGGAAAAGCCTTAGTCCCAAGGATACCTCCTCTCCCACAAAAGGGTGGCAACAACTCTCCAATAGGCTGAAATACAGCTCCTTCAAGCTCCCACTCTTACCTTAAGACTGACAAGAAACTCGCCCTACTCTCTAGTCATCTCTGGACGTCTCTGATCAGATTTTTTTTCCCCCTCTTCCCCTATAGCTGTGTAGTCCTCTGTGAACAGAGGTATTTTGTGCAGCCACTGATGGATGCTGATGCTTGTAGGTGGGAGGGTGGCTGAACACAAAGAAGACCCCCTTGTCAGAGGCTCAGTGCCTTGGAAGGGTTTTCCTCAAGGGGAGAGAAAGAGTACAAGTACAGGATTGTCCCTATCAGCCAGCTCATTTGTCTTAGCCCTGTCCAAGCGAGTGGGAGAGCGCTGTCTGCTTTCATTAAAGCAGTTGCACTGTTGATAATCTGCAAGCAGGCAAGGAGTTCACTTGGGGAAAACCACAAAGAGTGGCAATGCAGGAGAGGAGAGACTCTTAAAACACTTTCATCTTTCGCTAATCACAGTAATAAGACCTCTGGTGGAAAATCAATACCTAATAAAAGATTTAACAAGTCCAAGGAGATATTCAAGGCTACTGAGACCAATTGGTGAGAGCCTGAGACTTTCTCACCAGCCCTCAATATGTTAATTCACAATGTACCTGAGAGAGGACCACGACACAGAGCTCCACAAAGTTACAAAACATTGCTGCTGGAAGGATTAGGGGAAATTTGTTTAAGCTGGTGATAGTAGCAGTCACTGTTCTTTCAGGAGGAGAGAGAGAAGCAGCAGCTGTTCAGCTATTTTGGAATAGGAAATCATAAAAAAACCAAATCTGCCCGAATTGGGTTTGCAATCAGCAAGGCTGGACATGCTGGGTTCCCATGGCAAGCATTTCCACCAGAAACTTAAAGCAAAAGGTGAGGGCAGTTTTGATGGAGGAGTTGCAGAGAAAGGCAGGGGTAGCAAGGACAGGGAATGCAGGCAGGAAGACAAGGAAGCACTTCTCACGTCACACAGAGAGCTTTGGCTGCAGATGACGGGCTAGAAGAGACATTTGGAATTTTGGGCAGCTGTGTTCAGGGAAACAGGGCACTGTGTAAGTTCCTTGTCAATAAAAAAAAAAAAAGTTGCACCAAGGACAGACTTTCCTCTGCTGTCAGTTACTTCTCAAAGTAATATCTGCTTTATTGAGCTGGTTGCTCAGGTCTGCAGGTGGCAACTGGGTGCTGGAAGGGTTTTGAGGTTGTTGCCTCTCCTGCAGCAAGCACCATGAAACAAACCTCAGTGCAACATAATTCAGGTAACATAAATCAGTGTACAGGGGAGATGAAGCTACCACTTGTGCTCAGCATCTGCAACTTCAAGCCTAGAATGCACAGGATCACAAATGCAGGTCCACAAGTACATAAGAGTAGTTGGAAGCTTTTATTCTGGGTCCCACTAGCCCAAATGTCTCCACCTCTAAGTCCATTGGCACAGAGATGCATGCAGGTGACTAGTCCCCTCCCACCCTCTGAAAAACAGTCCCAGCACAGCACTCCCATGGCCTGGTCACACACACACACATACTGTTAGGGGTGGGGGGGGGAGGGAGGGGGAAGGCTTTGCAACTGCTGCTTGAGCTCCTATTCCCAAGATACTCAGAAAATCCCATAGCTTGTGCAATAGTGCTTTTCAGCCCCAGGAACAAGAGGCAGATGTACCACTGAGGAAGCAGGCTAACAAATCCCATCCCCCACCACCCTGACCGAGCAGACAGCCATACAAACTTACCTTTTACTCCTTCCTTCACTAACTGTCTTATCACCATAGCAACTGTAATCCTAGGTCATGCAGCTAGGGGAGGAAAAGAAGAACACACAACAAAACAGCACAAATGAAGATATACACTATCACCAAACGTAGCCTCAACGGTACAATCTGATTTTCATTAGAGCTGTAACTGCTTTTGTATAGTTACACATATATTAATGCCCACATGCCCATCTTCAGTTAAAATTCATGAATTCAGCTCTAAATAAGAAGCATTGTTCATGACGGGTTGATTTTTAATTGCCTTTTTTTTTTTTTAAGGGGAGAAGATATTTCTAGAAGCTCTAGCCAATACTTGCAAAGCTTTTTCTTAATCCTAAGATTAACAGGTAATTGCCAACACAAAGATTAAGCCATCTCTCAAGTAGAAACATGCCATAAAATGTAACAGGAAACTTTGGTACTTGTATACTATCAGTGACAGTGAGCAATAATAAAACCAGGCCACACGCTGGAGCATACCTGGAATTGAGACCCGCCGGAAAGCATCTTGCAGGCTTTCACATTGGTCCTCGCAGTGAAAGCCACACAGCAGCATCACCCAGGGAAGCAACATAGCACTGGGAGTGACTGAGCACAGGTTTGGCTGGCACTAGAATTTACTACAGAGCTGGAGGTCAGCATTTACAAGAGGAAGTTTATTTGTTTTGATGACACAGATTTGAGATAATAGTACCAAGGGACAATCCCAGTCAGGAAAGTCCTGTAAAGCAAATAAATGCTCCCTCTGCACCTTTCCTTTTTTTCTTTTTTTCCCCATTTTATTTGGTCTTACTACTTTCAGGTTCCTTCATTAACCACTAAATGCAAAGACCCTGAGGCTGGTATCTTATACTCCTCCTTATTGCCAAGTTTCCAGGTGGGCCTCATCGGAGTGATGGGAAGCTCTTGATGCTGGTCAGCCCCCATCTTCTGTGGGCCTTTGTGTGGGGTAGTGTTTAGAGGGTGGCTATTGACACTTCAGGTAATGGGATAGTATGTAGGAGCTTTGAGACCTCACCACAAGCTCTCACACAGCTCTAAGGATGATCACAAAGTCCTGACCTGGCGTACACACAACTTGACACTAAAATAAATGCAGTCTTTAGGCATTGCCTGTCTTTAACTGTATGCTAGCTAGGTAATGGAGAAACTACTACCTGGATTTGTCTCCACAAAGGCTTGTTTGATTTCTGACTTACAGAAAAAAAAACAAGGAGCACTAGGATAAAAGGGAGAGGAAGGCTGGCCTTGAGGGAAGGTTCTAGGGGCTGCAGAATGGGTAAAGGAAGGAAAAAGACAGAGATAGCAAGTAAGTGCCCAGAATACCTATGTTGAAGCAAACTCGGGTTTCTTTCCACAGTCCGCTGTGGTCCAATAGTTCCCCTGTCTGGGGATAGGACTGGGGAAACTGGCTCAGCATAGGCATTCATGTCACGCAGGAAGCATTAACACAGTGGTGACTTCTGAACTTGAAAATGTCTTAAAAAACTTGATTCTCCATGCTGAAGGACCCAAATGGCTCAAGGTGTATAAAGAGACCTGTATAAATGCTCCCCATGTCAGACGAAACGGGCTTGTGACTGACCTGCTCCCCTGTGTATTCCATGGAGCCCATCAGATGAGCTCAAAAGAGAAGAGGATGAAAAAAGGAGGGAGGATGTGTCAGAAGGAATTGGGATAAATTCAAGGAGGACCTGAAATTATGACCTATGAGGTTTGTCTTTGGCCCAGAAGTATTTTTACCCCCACCGGCTCCTGCAATTTTGGTGTGACCTTGGTCTCTCCCTTAGTGTTCCTTTCCTGCAGATGCCTCTGCACATAGAAATCCCTTGACACGGGGCACGGAACAGGGAAGCACTGGAACCCTTCTCCACTCTGTCTCTTAAGGTTTTTGCCCATGTCACCTGTTGTGGCTTGCAGGGTGCTGAGGCAGCAGCAGGTAGAGTTACAGCTCTGCTGGGGACCCTAGCAGGATGGTCCCCTCCCTGCAAACGTAGACATTAACCTGCATCAAGGGAAAGCAAAGCAGCAAGGATTGAAGGGATATGGTGCCTGTTCCCCTTTGGAGGGACATTTAAGCCTGCTAGAGAGGCAGAAGGAATCTGTAAGCATATCCAGCAGCACAGGTTTATGATTCAGGCAGACAGTGTAAATGTTTAAGTACTTACATGTTAATGTCTTTCCGAGCACTTTCACAAATGGGCTCTCCTGCCCACCTGTGCAGAGCAATCTCAGCTGTGGTTTCATAGCAGGGACCTTTGTAATTATTCCCTTCTGCCTACAGGCATGCCTGGGAATCCCATGTGTGCAGTGTGGCCCTCTCCCTCTGCCCTGCCTCACCACCGTGGGGGACCAGCCAGTGATGCCCAGCCTGTCCTGCAACGTGCTGGGTACCTCTGTGTGACATATTGCACCTTGGAGTGTGGTATCACGGGGTAGAAACATGAGGCAGAGGCACGGTAAACTGTTTCAATGTTTTGCTGAAGGTGTACAGCAATTCCCGACCAGATGGAGAAGTGGAATATGTGGCTAGCCTGTGCTCCCTGGCCCAGCGTTGGGCTGGAGACACATGTGTGCTGGGGTAGGGGTTCTCCTACCCTTCATGGGCCTAGATTTGCTCTCATGTGTTCCCACAATAACAGCAAAGCAGTCACATCCCTCTATCACGCTCATCACAAGCACCTCAGCTTGGGCACCCGTCCCTTTAATTGCTGCAATGAAGGGTACGAATGTAGGCGATTCTATGGCCAGTAAAGCAGAAAATTAGCATTTAGCATGAAAATGATACCACTGCATCATCACCAGTGCAAAGCAAACAACAGAACCAGCCAGGCTGTCTCTTTCCCTCCCTACCTGCGTGCTCAGACCTGTCAAGTGCTGCCAACAGCCCCATAGCTTCCTGCACCAGTAGGTCTTGCCCCTCTGAGGCTGCCACCCAGAGACTCTGGGCAGGATGGGAGCTGCCAGTCGGGCATCTGCTTTCTGCCTCTGGGCTTTTGATGAAGCAGAATTGTACAGTGGCTTCTGAGGTAATCCTCCCTCAAATGTCAAAAGTGCCACATTTCTCGCTGCATTGATTCCTGCAGTATTCACAGAGCAGAAAAACCGCATCGCCAGCGATACAGTGAGGCTGGAGGGAACTCACATCCTTGGGGTGTCCCTCAGGGTGAATCATCCCTACCTCAAGCCAGGAGTCAGATTTTCACCTCCTCCAGACCCTTAATTAGCTGTCTCCATCATTAGTTCAAATTCCCTTCAGGCCTTTTCACCTCTTTGTTACCTAGGCTGTATTTTTCCTGATTGGACACAAATAAGCATTCAAATGTTAAGTCCATCCAAGCGCAAAAGGAAAGGGTATTTATCAGTGAGGCTGGGATGGAGCCAGCACCCCCAGCCCCAGGCCTTATCTTGCCAGTGGGTCCCACCACATCAGGACATGAGAGTTAGCTGGGATGACAGTGATGGCTCTGCCTCTCCAGTGGTCACCAAGCAGTACAGATGAGGTCCCCGAGGGACCACTCTGGAGCAGGATTCAGAGTCCTGGGCTTGAATCTATTTGAAGAATCAACAGCTGCACAGCCACTCCTGCTTTGTTGCGAGATTTTGGGCTGCTCAGCTGTGCCAACATCAGAGGTGCCCAGGATTGAAAGCAAAATCCCAAGTTACAGGCCAGAATTTAAACAGGCTCCAGGATGTCAGGGGAAAGGGCTCCTATTTCCTTCTGGCTGCCAGCACTGACTCCATTTCATGTCCAAACCCATGCAGCAGCGATGTTCAGGTAGATGATAACTAACCTTCCAAATCTGGGAGCAGTTTAGATGTGTGCGCCACGCTTGCCTGCCCCAGTCAAGGCTCTGCACGCTGGTAATTTCTACTGCAGAGAGAGCTGCCACTTCCATGGCCTACCTTATGTCCATGTCTGCACATCCTTGCCCAAAAAGGAGAATACTTCAACATGTTTCAACACAGAGCTGTGACCTCTTTACCTTGTGTCTGTGTCTACATGTCCTTGCCCAAAAAGGAGAGTATTTCAACATGTTTCAACACAGAGCTGTGACCTCTTTGGATTCCTGAGGGAATCATCGCTGCTGAAGAGTCACAGCTCAGATTACGAGTCACAGGCAGACTATTCATTTACACAATGTGAGAAAGGTCCAGGTGGTCCCCCACAGTGCAAGTACACATGCACATGTGTATGACCATGTATGGTGGCTCCAGCATCCTCAGTTCCCTGCACACTCAACCACAGGGACTACCACAGCTCCACACCAGCCTTGCCATTCCTATTTCCCCTCCCCAGGGACGCCAGTCCCCTGAGCAGCAGCCATGGGCATGCCATGATGACTAGCGTGGGTCACAGCTGAGGCATGCTTGGTTCATCAGGCTGCAACGGGTTGGGGTTGCCCCTTGCTCCAGGTCCTGGGGCAAGCAGAGATCTCTGTAACTCATTGTAGACAGTGACAGAGTGTTGCCTGGGCACTGCATGTATCAGTGCTGTGGGGACTACCAGTGACAAGTGTCCTGTGTCAGCACTTTGGGCTGTTTATTGCTTTGAACAAAGAAAGAACAGTGGGAAATCTGGTTATAAACCACAGCCACCCTGAAACAGGTACCTGCCTGCACCTACATACAGGCACTTACACACAAAGCAGCACTGGCTATGGAAGCTTAAGAATAAATATCAAGGAGACATTCAGGATAGTCTCTCTGGGTTTTTTTATTCAATGTCATGTTTTTTGTTGGATTTTTTTTTCTCTTTTTTTTTTTCCTTCCTGATTTACTTCCTATGCCTGGGCTTACTACAACAGCAGAAACTAATCAGTGGCCAGGGATGATTAACAGTCTTTCATGTGTTATTAACTCTACATTCAATGGAAGGTCATTTTTAAAGACCGGACTGCGGCAAGAAATACAAGTGTATGGAGTGGGTGGTTGTATGTTTGCAGAGGGAATAGACGCACAAAAGCACATCTTTTATCCATGCCACTCCATTTACGTTGCACTTGACTCTTTCTTATAAATATCTGTAATTATCTACAATGTGTGTAGTAGTTCTGTGTGTAGATCATATCTCAAAACAGACCCTTCACGTGGCTCAGATAAGGTAGTGGGAGAACGAGTGCATAAATGGGAACACAAATTAACTGTGTGAAGCTTTAATTGAAAGGAGAAATGGGGTCATCCACTTTCATTTTTATCATCCCACTGATTATTAGATGCAGCTAAAGGTGACGGTGCTAGTTCCAGAGGAAACCCCACCAGGTACTTCATATCCATAGCTGTGATAGCTTTAAACAAGGTTTATATCAAGGACTTGCAGGGTAATAAAAATGCCTGTTTGTGCATAGACCACCTACCTTGGGTTGATGCTTCTTCTCCTCGTGTGTGGGCGAGTAGCTCTCTCCTAAGAAGGCACTTAGCAATTTAAGAGAAAAAGCTTGTATTAAAGATGTTTCCCTGCAAAATATTTTCTCTTCATATTTCCATCCCACATGGATGTGGTATCACTGATGGTTTGTTTTGAAGCAGCACCTTAGCCTGTATGGATGTTTCTGACTGAAGGAGGGGCAGCTGCCCTGCCTGAATGCCAGACCCCTTTTTGCCTGGCTCTGTGAAGGAACAGTGCTATTCCCTTAGCAGCACTCATAAGAAAGATAAGAAGAGGAAGTTTTGGCAGCAAGCAGGGCAGTGACAGGCAACAAATCCCACCTCATCGTGGTAGACATAAGCATGCAACTTAACGGTGCCAAAACTTCTTCCAGGTTGAATAAGCTGGAGGAAAGAGAGGGGAAGAGCTGCTGTTGTTTTGCATGGTGCACTGTGTGCACTGACCTTGCCCCAGCAACCAGAAACAAAACAAAACCACCCGCGAGCCACAGCATCTTTCAAAGTTTTCAGGAATAATACAGATAACTAACCAATGTTAGCCAGAAGGGCTAAAGTGCTCTGGTCTCCAGGAAAATGTCCTTGGAAAAACAGTGCCTCTCCCACTCTATCATTCTGCTTGGCGGACCATGAGACAAAGAGAGACAAATCTACTGACTTCAGTAACTACAGACAAAACTGCTAAGGAAGAAAAGGTTTGTATTCCTCTGTGCTCACAGCCCTGTGCAGTGAAGAGGGAGCGTGAGCTGGAGCCTGCTGTGGCTTACATGGCAACAGCCCAACTGCTAATGGGAGCAACTTCGTGAGGTGCTGAATCCTCCTGCTCCTACGAAATGTCACGAGCATGAATGATGCTCAGCAGCTCTGCTGAGATGCAAAGCGTCAGCTGAGGATGTACCAGGCCGTAAGGTCCATCTGTGCAAACCCATCGCCGGCATAAGAGAAAAGGCAGAGCCCTTTTTTACTGTGACTGCAGAGGTGTGCTTCAAGCCAGAGGCTGCTTGCTGGTTTAGTGAGAGTGAGAGCTCTTTACTTGTAAATTGAGCACATCTACTCTGGAAGTGGCCGGGAGGCGTAAATATTGAATATCGCATTGCTAGCTCCTGCTCAAAATGTGACAGGATCTTAGTAGAAATAAACAGGGGACTCAGAAATAAGCAGAGAAAGGAAAAAGTGCTAGAGAAGAAACATATATGGCCGATGGCATTCTGGGGTGTATGAAGAAGAATGTGGGCAGAGGTTGAGGGAGGTTCTTCTCTCCCTCTACTGTGCCCTGGTGAGGCCTCATCTGGAGTTCTCTGCCCAGTTCTGGGCTCCCCAGATAAAGAGGGACAGGGAACTGCTGGAGAGAGTCCAGCATAGAGCCGCCAAGATGATCAGGGGACTGGAGCATCTTATGAGGAGAGGCTGCGGGAACGGGGGCTGTTCAGCCTGGAGAAAACTGAGGGAGGACCTCATTCATATTTATACATGTCTAAAGGGTGGATGTCAGGAGGATGGGGCAACACTTTTTTTCTGTAGTATCCAGTGATAGGACAGGGGGTAAATGGACACAAGCTGGAAAACAAAAAGTTCCACTTAAACAGAAGGGAAAAACTCCTTTGCTATTCAGGTGAGGAAGCCCTGGCCCAGGCTGCCCAGGGAGAGTGTGGAGTCTCCTGCTCTGGAGGTTTCCAAACTCACCTGCACATGTTCCTGTGTGACCTGATGTAGGGGAACTTGCTTTAGCAGGAGAGTTGGACTGGATGATCTCTCATCCCTACCATTCTATGATTCTATGTCTAAATGAGATGGAAGAAATGAACAATAATTCAAAGATGCAGAGATATTGAACTTCCATTAGAAGCCAGCCCCTAGCAAGGAACAAAAATAACATGGAAAAAAAAAAAAGAGAAGACAGATGTCATAAAATAAAGTATTCCAGAGAAGGGTATATTTGGAAAGCCAGATCACAAGCAGATAAATTGAACTGGGTGGCATACATCCTGAGGATTGACTTTGCAAAGTAGCAAGTGCTTCCCTATGAGATACTCTGTGTGGTTTGTATTGCAGCTAGCCAGAAAATCAGCAGGATTTAATTTTTCTCTTTTCTGTAAAGTTCTTCCAATGTGAACAAGCAAACCAAAGCCACTTACCTCTGCATCTCACATACAAATGTTAAGGTTTTAGTTACATTGGGTAAGATCAGACTTCTGTTCCTGAGATGGCTGCTACACCACCTTTTGCTTTCATTGCACAGTGAGTGCGCAGGGTGCATCATTGCCTGAGGACTCAACTTCAGTGCCTCATGGGGTGGATAAGGGGCCTGGTGTCCCAAGGTAGACAGTCAGCAAGGGCCATGCAGGACAACACCTCCATGATACCCAGTGGGAGCATTTCGGACACGACAGCCATTTCAGTGGGAATCATTTTGTTCTCAGTAAAAACAAAATTGAAACAAAACAATCCCTGAATGCATCTAAGTTTTCTGCTTCACATTTCTTTTGTCTCAAAAATTATTTTCCTGCTCAGTGACACTTTTGATTTCCACCCTCCCCCGCCACGGGCCTACTCAACTCACAATAATTTCAAAGAAAGCTGGTAGTGTTCAGTCCTTTGGGACCTGGCCTCATAAAAATGCCCAACCAACCTGCCCCACAAAAAATCCCAAATACACCACACTGCCAACTTCCCATAAAAGAAAACAGTGGTCACACTGGCAATTGTTTCATGTATATTCAACTTCATAAGGAAACTTTTGGTAGTAGGAAGGAAAACAAATGGAGATTCATAGAATTGTTTGGAAAAGACCTTTAAGATAATAGACTCCAACCACTAACTTCACACTGCCAAGCCCACCAGTAAACCACATCCCTCAGCACCTCAGCTACACAGCTTTTAAATACCTGTAGGGATGGAGACTCCACCACCTCCCTGGGCAGCCTGGGCCAGTGTCTGACAACCCTCTCAGTGGAGAAGTTTTTCCTAACTTTCAATTTAACCTCTCATGGTGCAATTCCAGGCCATTTCCCGGATATGATTGTCATATCACTTGTTACTTGGGAGAAGACATCAACAGCCACTTCACTACAACCTCCTTTCAGGTAGTTGCAGAAAGCGATCAAGTTCCCCTCACCCTTTTTTCCTCCAAATTATTCTACCCCAGTTCCCTCAGCATGAGACACGTGCTCCAGACTCTTCACCAGCTTCATTGCTCATCTGTGGGCAGGCTCCATAGCCTCAATCTCTTTCTTGTAGTGAGCAGCCACGAGAAGCAGCACATTTATCAGTATGCTTCCTTCATTTGGCAGTGCTGAGACGAGGTCTCTGGGTGCAGAAGAAATTAAAAATATAGGTGCATTTTCCATGGGCTGGTTGGGGTGGTTGAGGAAAGTGGGAAGCACTAGAGATGGAGTCTGCTCTGCAGATGCGGTAAACCACACCGACAGGCTCAGGGGCCATGGTGAGAGGGTAAAATGTGTAGGGAGGGCTTACAAAAAAAAGGCTCAGAAAATGTTGAAATGAGGTGGAGGAAGCAGCTTGCAAGCCAAGATGAAAAGAGCTAAATACATCTTGCTTAGTGGAGTGGCAGCCAGAGCAGGACACTGTAGTCGTGTGAGAGCACGTGGAGGAGCTCAGCATTGAGCAGAGAGAGGGACTGCTTTCGGTGGTAGACGCGGGGGAAAATCGGGCATGAGGGTAACGTGGCAGCAGGACAAAACAGTGATCTCGGGCTGACAACAGCAAAGTGTCTCCTGGCAGGAGCTGCCTGTGATATAGTCCCCTGTGGGAAGCAGGGAGGCTGAAAAGACGCCTGGGCAAATCCTGGGCTACCCTCAGGTGTTGTCTGGGAGGTGGGTGGGTGATGACAGAGGTTTTCCTGGTGCCAACAGACAGGCATAGTTGGGAAAGGCAGCTCTTGCCAGGAGAAACAGCACAACCTGCCCCGCCACAGAAATCCCCATCAAAAGCACAAGGCTGGGTTTTAGTATTCTGCTTCCTCTTTAGGAAGGATGGATGTTTCCTCCTCTTTCTTCAAACAGTTAGTAAATAATTAAGAGAGAGAGACAAAATATTCTCTAAAGATAACCTAGTCTTCTGTTGCCATGGCAACCTCCTCCCTAAGCCAGAAGCCTTTTGCTCGAGTCATGTGGCCGAAGGTGAAAGCCCTTTTGCAAGGAGGCAGCAGCGGTGGCGTGACCCTGCTGGCAAACAAAGGGGAGGCATTAGGCAGAGCAAAAGGATTGCCATGAATCTCAAACCATGAGAGAAACAAAGCAATTTTTTCCTGCAAGTCCCTACCAGGGTCAAGCAAGAACAACCTGAGAGAGCATCCATCCTAGGGGCTGTAAGTTACCCACGAGGTCACTACTACCATCTTTCCCATCATCTTTAGACCCTTCTCCCCTCCCAGCTGTCACAAGTATAAGCCATACTTCTGTCATGACTAAATATCGGGGTAGCTTCTAGCACTGCACCGATCTCTGAGCTTCTCCCGTTCCTCACCTGAAGTGTTCCACAGCCCACATAACTGCCAGCACAGCTCAGAGTCCTACCTCCAAGTCCCCTTATGGACACCTTCCAGGAAATGCTCTGTGCATTGAGTCATCTGGGGTTTGGACAGTTTCTGTCTGAGGCTTTTTTGGTAAGCTCTGACTCTGGATTCGAAGCAGCTCTGGATTTGAGTCTAAGCCTCATGCAGCCCAAGTTCATTGTTCAGCTGTTTGGAGACTGATTGCGCTCCCCATGAGGGCATGAAACCAGGTGTCGTGTCTCTCCTTCCTGCCCATGGGAGAGCAGGCAGTAACAACTCACTCAAAGAACCACCAGTGCAAAAAAATAAAAAAAGCATTTAAAGACCCTTATTATTGCTTTAATAAGACTGGATCAGCATCCTTTTTTTCAAAGACAAAGACCTGGGCTCTCCTGTCCTCTCCCCACAGGCCTGACCTCCCTGCAATCAGCATGCAGGCTTGCAACACAGGAAAGCACCCCTTTCAGCAAGTAAGTCAAGTCCACACGGTGATTATCCTTTTCCTGGCTGTTGGTCTGATTTGATGCGCTCGCTGTTTACAGCCCCCGTTCGTATGATCAGACAGGTCACAATAAAACCAGGACATTTGCTTTGTGCTGCCCACTTCACGATGCTTCACATGCCAGCTAGGAGAGCTCTGGGAGGGCTGCAGGGGCCCTCTTGATCTGATGGAAGAAAATGAGACAGGAATCCCTGAGGGAACCCTGCTGCTATCCTCTGAGCAGCGCACCAGTGTCCAAACCTCCCCGTCTCCTTTAGGCTGCTATCATCTCCCTGCTGCCTCTGTCTTCTCTGACATACTGTAGCAGAGCTTCCCTAGGGTGGTAGGTGACATCCCAAATTCTTTGTGCCACCCAGGTGAGGTGGCTGGCTTTCTTACCCATTTGCAAGCCTGGGAAGGGTACGAAACCTTGGTGTTGCTGCAGGAGATCCAGGCTGGCCCTGGCCAGGAAGGAGAGGCCTCCAAAAGCCTTGCTGCAACCACGTCGGGGGAGGATCATGTGTGACAGATTCAATCCCGGATCCCGAGGCAGGTCACAGAGTTGGTCTTCCCTCACCCTCCACACCACAGCCCTTCCCACTCACATTCCCCTGCAAAGCAGAGGCAAGGAGAGCTGTAGGTCTCCTTCTCCCTCATCTCTCCAGCTGGTGAGCCAGTTAGCCTCTCGACACAACCCACGTGAACATCCTTACATTTGCGTGAGCACACACACACACACACACACAATACACGTCAATAGTCCCTGCTCTCAATGTCCATGGATGTCACTGAGCAGGACTCTGGTCCCAGCTGCACCGCTGCAGACGGGGAAAACATCAGAAAACAAAGGTGATGCTGGAGAGGAGGCAGAGCCGCCACTGTGCTGAAGATGCTCTTGTAGGGTCCTGCTGGGACTTGGAAGAGGGTAAGCCCTCGGCCAGGGGACTGACTACATTTCATGTTGTTGAAGCCCTCTTTGCTTTTATTTGTCTTTTTTTTAATTCTAGTTTTTGTTTTCTTTTAATATATATATATAGCTATAGATACAAAAATAACAGATAGGTTTCTCTAGAGATAATTTTTGCACCTTTGGGCTTCTAAAATAAAACATCACAATTACTGCAAATGAAAAGGGGAAAAGTTCAACATCCTCTCCCCCTTTCCCGCTCCCCCCCTTTCCCACTCCCCCCGCTTCCACCTTGCCTCTGGGGCTCCAAATTTCCCCACATATCTTGGGTTTTTCATTTGCTTTTTTTCTTTCCCATAGCAGTTTTCTTTCTTTGGAAAATGCAAAAGACGAAATCAACAAAAAACAACCACGTAGTCTTCATCCCCTCGTCCCATGAGCATGCCCGCTGCGTTCACGCATTCCCTTCAAAGCAAGGCTTTTCACCTCAAAACGTTTCCTGTGCTCTACAGTTGTTTGCTTTTCCCTGCAATCCCCCAGTCTTCCGCGGGGGGCAGATTTTCACCTGCTGTAATCATGCGTGAATCCACCTCAAGCCAGAGCTCTGCTGCTTTACACCAACAGAAGTGCCCGACTGCATTTTGCCAACTTACTCTTCACCTGAAGATCTGGCTCACTACTTTTAATGTTTGAAAATGGAAGCATGGACAATAAGGAAGTTCCTAGAAACAGGCAAGGCAAACCCAAAACAGTCTTCTCTTGCTGCTCACTTTGCTTCCCTTCGCCCCCACCCTCTTTGTTTGGTGTAGCACCTCCTTCAGCACCCGCTTGGCTCGTTCCTCCTTAGCACTTCCTGAAATTCATAATCTCTCGGTAAAAAAAATAAATAAATCAATCTCTCTCTATATCTATATGTATATAACTAAACAGCTGCCACGTGGCAGCCACCTGGCTGGAGGGTCCAGTCCCTCCCAGCCCCATGGCCTTTTCTTGTCCCTATAGTCTCTGCGGTGATGGTCCAGGTCTTGCCCTTGGGCAGAACCATTCCCGTATTGCTTGCACTCTCCCACGCCTCTGAGGTACGGTACCAGAATATTTATTCTATATATATATATTTATGTATATATATATATATTTATAAATTTTTGTTTGCCTGGTTCTTTTTTTTTTTTTCTTGCAAATCCTTTGGAATTGCTGCTGGGGAGAAAGCCAGTGAAACGTGCTCCCCGTGCCAGCGGCCAAACGCTCCCCTCCCTGTCCCCCCAGTGACTCTCATCTGTTCCTCTTGCTGACTCCGTCTCCCAGCTCCAGCTCGGATGGGAGCGGGGAGCTGCGGTCCCCTGTCCCCAGTCTGCCGGGGTCATCTGGCTCCTCTCCTTCTCTGGGAGAAGGGGTGTCCTTGCAGAAGTCCGTCACCCAGGAGGGCATCGAGAGGAAGCCCCGGGGGTCGACGGTATAGAAGGGCTTGGCATGGTGGGTGGCGGGGCGACGAGGCAAGGGGCTGGTGTGGAGGCTGCTGGTGCTGCTGCACTTCTTCACCAGCGTCAGCCCCGGCGGCGGGGGTGAGAAGAGGGAGGTCAGCGAGAGGCTGCTGAGCGTCTCCGAGGGCTCGCTGTTATTGCCCCCGCCCCGCAGGCTGCTGCCTGCCCCCTCCTCATCCGAGGGGTCCATGGAGTCGTGGTGGGTGCAGCCAGGACTGGTGCTCCCGCCGCTGCTGTGGCTGCGCTGGTGATGGCAGATGCTTCGCAGGCTGAAGAGCCCCCGGCCCCGCAGGCTTCGGCAGCGGGAGGCCGGGGACAGAGGGGCTGCCAGGGGTCTTTGGCTGCCGGCAGCTGGCACGGGGCACAGGGCCACTGGGAGGTCCAGGGTGCACTGGGGAGAGTCGCTGAGGTTGAGGCTGTCCTCCAGCGTGGTCTGCAGGCTGCCTGCCGAGCTGCTGCTCCGGCTGTCCAGCGAGGTATCGCTCTCGGGGGCCTACACAGGAGGAGTATGAAAAGACAGCTCTCAGAAAAGAGATAAGCAGTGGGCAAAACCACCGTTTTTATTATTATTGAGTACTTCAGAGTGTGAAATTAAACTGCATGTACAGAAAAAGAGGGAAAACTCTCATTTCTCTCTCGTTTGCCAGGGAGGGCAGCTATTAGCCACCTGAGCAATGCAACAAAGCACCAGCCATGGAGCTTGCCATGAGGATTCTCTTCTGTGGGAGGAGGAAAAGTTCCAATATTTTGAGCTCTGACTTCATTCTGCTTCGGGAGGAATATTCCCTATTCCACCAAAGGGCAGGGATGTGGGCCTGTGAGCTCTGCAGCCCCTGGGCTGTCCCTGATCGCTGTTGGTCCCAGGAAGCAGCAGAGACAAGGTTCCCTATGGATCCTCACTCTTGGCTTCCATGTGAACCTGCCACAAAAGCTGTGGACACATCAAAATGACCAGCTGTCCAGAAATCAGAGGTCTTCTGCTCATAGACCTCAAGTTCTGTACACAGACTTATCTCAGTAAAGAAATCAGGGATGTCTGGGGAGAGAAAAGCGGCCTCATTGTTCTTCTGACCAGCACTAGTGACAATGATGGTATTTAGGGCAGGAAGGTGGAGTCCCCTTCCAGTAGGAAGGTGAAAGAACCTTAATTTCCTTGTATCAGGCCTCAGCTAAGCTGCATTTCAGCTGCTCCTAGGAAACCGGTCTGAGCAATGAGATCATCACTGGGATACCACACTGGGAATGATGCATGTAGGACTGGAAGCAGTCTCCTGAACCACAGCTATTCAATACAGTCTACATCACACAATCAGCTCACCAATTTCTTCTTCACAACAGTTCAGTACTTTTGCCCCAGTGGTACATCAGCTTCAGAGATCCTTCCCTTCATACCTAAACTCATACCAGAAGTTTTGACACCACAACAACTCAGCGGTCTCAGCTCGAGGCTAAATTTATCCTTGATGAATCTATACCCATTTGTGGTTGTGCCAACAGTGTCTGTCACACAGAACTGGATAACATATGATTTTATTTTTATTTGTCTGGAATAGAGTGTCCCTGTACTCCTCAAACAGGAATTGTTCATGGAGTACCTTCTGAGAACAATACCAGGGATCTCTATTAGGCTTTCATCTCTGCTCTTCAGAGACACTTGATCTTCCCTTAAAATTTTTATTCTTCTGTTTCATTTGTGAGAAATAGCTGCCTTTTCAGAAAGAGACAGTATCTTTCTGGGATGTAAGAGCTAAGTGGGTAGGGGAAAACAATAAGCTCAGGGAGGCAATGTGTGAATGTGGTACGAGGGTCTGTGGAGGAGGCAGGTGGGGAGAAGACTATTGCAACGGAGAAGGTGTGTGACCTGGAGTCACAGCACCAAGAGGAGCCCAGGAGGCTGTGTGGCTGCCATCTCCCTGGCTAACACTGTGGCTACTGTAGATCCAAGTGTCTGCAGCACACTTGGTGCAGGCACGCAGGGATGGAGCTAAAATATGATGTAATTTTGCCTTCATGTGGGGATAGTTGCAGTTGTCAAGCTATTTTTTGATCAAAAGTAGAGAATACATGAGTTCAGGCTGTGAGAGCTATAAAAGACTCCTTTGCTCTACAACCCCCTCTCCTTCACAACTGTCCTGCACTCTGCAGTCCACTATGTTACTCCAACAGATTAGATCCAGATCACCCAGCCCATGACCCCAGCTGCCTCTCTCCTTCCTCTGCCCTCCTCTCCTTTCAGCCCTGTCTGTTTAGGTGTTGTGTGAAGATCAAGCTTTCCTATCAGAGGGAAGCAGGGCTCCTCACCTGATGAAGCAGCGAACAGTTCACACTCGGAGATCTGAGTGATGCCCATGAGCCTTGCAGAGAGATCTTAGGAAGGTTGCGTGGACATGAGACTTTCTCAGGCCCTGTCTGGGTGGCAGAGATGGCTGGGTGGAAAAATTCTGTTGGTACAGGCAACATAGGGCAAGATGCACCTGGAGAAAAGGGGGTGGGAGGGACTGACAAGGTACCCAGAGAAATAGGGAGGAGAACAGAAATGGGGAGGGGAAAAGTAAAGTTGAATAGTCCTCTACTTTGATTTGTTGCTGTTGCTGCTGTTACATCAAGAGTCCTGCAAGTCTGGTATATGAAAGGTATTTAGAAACACACACTTCTAGCCAAGAAGCCTCAGTCTGGTGTTCACACCATAGGTCCCAGTTTCTACATAAGAACCAAAACCTGCAGCAGACCTGGAACATCTAACACAGGCTCAGAGCCATAAAGCAACAGCCCAGCTTGCCTCTCCCCGTGCTGCTCCTGCAGAGAAATGCTGAGATGTAAAGCCTTGATTCACCTATGTATCACTGCCAGACAACTTTCATCCCAGATCCTGCAAGGAAAGGGGTGAGGTGAGATAAATAAACTGGGGACCTCAGGAGGCCAGAGCATGCTTCAGGGTAGAACTGGAGCACTTTCACCAAAGGCAGATATGTATTACGTGTTGCCTCAACCTGTCTGGTCTCAGGAGGCAGCAATGTTTTACCATGTCCAGTGTGCACAGTTCACCCAGCCGGCATGTCAGAGAGTTTGTCCCCTGCTCTTCTCTGACAGTGCATGGGGGCCACTTCTGTGAATAGGAATCAGCTCTTTCACCATAATCCACATAGGCAAGTCTGAACAAAGATCCAGCAGCAAAACAAGGAACAGCTCCTCACCTCATTCCTGAAGACTGTCAATCTGAAAACTAATTCTTGGTTAGTATAAACCCATGTCACATTAACTCCATTCCTGGAAGGGGGAAGGCAGGAGAAAAGTAGATGAACTGAAGCAACCCACATGTTCAGCAGAACTGGAGAATGATGAGAGCCGCACTCACCTTTGGTACTTTCATGCTTTAACCAAGACTGGACTGAGTTGAAAGGAGTTTTCTCCATTTCACACAGGTAACTGTCCGGGTTTGTAGAGCCATCTGCACTGGATAATGGGAGCAGACATTCCCCCAGATCACCTACCCCATTGGAGTCTGAGCTGTCCTGGCCATCCTGCTGGAAAAAAAGTGAAGACAAAGCCTTGTGAAATTTCATGGTAGATGACAGAGCAAACTTGTCAAAGCCTCAAGAAGGTCTGATTCTGAAGACAGCTTCAAGCAGCTAAGATATGCTCAGGTTTCCATCCCAAATGCCCCAAATTTAGGCTTATTCAGAGGAAGTTACTGCCAAAAGTGAAGAGAACTTTTACAAACATACAACCCCTTTTTCTCCTCAAATCCTTCTCCATGATATGTGTCTATGGAGAAGCTCTTCAAAAGTGATCAGAATTCATAATCCTCATCAGGGACACTTGGATAAATGCACTTCAGAGCACTTTAAATGAGCAGGGTCAGAAATACAGTGCATGGTACAACATGTGCATGACTGCTTGGAGCTAACCTTGATCTCCTTAGGACTCAGCTGAGAAATGCTGCGGTTGTCTGACTCATCTCCTAGAAGGATGGAAGAGGACTTGTCTGAGTTCAGGGATAATGCTTCCATTTCAGCCAGCTGGACCTGCAGGAAGGGAAAGGAGCTGTTACAGGTCACGCCTGGCATCCACATTTCAAGCAGTCACACTGTTTATGGTGAATAAGTGAGAGCCTGTAGACCCGAGATCAATTTTAGGTTACATTCCTTGGATGTATCAGATACTGCCTAACCCAGACCTTGGCTGGGCAGCAGAATCCACTTTTTAAAGAAGGTTGAACATGATTTGCAAGCAGCACACCACCAGTTCATGCTCCTCTACTGCCAGAATTGGAGGAAGGAGTCCTGAATCTGTCCCAGCGATAGGGCTGGCACAAAGCCCTGCAAGTAAAGCCAGGTGAGGAGAGGGCTCCCTCAGGTGAAGGCAGTCTGTACAACTGAGGGGTGAGGAGTGGATCCCTCTCTCTGAAGCCGCCACAGACAGTCTGACTTAAACATGAAGGTTCTTTCATTCCAGGAATAGTCATGCCTCTTGCAGTCCATGCCAGTATCATGCTTTTCATATTCTCTTACCTTCATCACTGAAACCCTGTTTCCCTCCAGCTTCCCTGCGTCTTCCCTCTCCTCTCACCTCCAACCTACCCAAGACCTCAGCTAATACCATCCTGCTCTCCATCCCTAAATTCACCTCTCCTGCCCACTCATATCTGTGCTCTCTTCCTTTCTGAAACCAAGTATCGTCACTGCATCTTTCTTATCCTTGAGCCTCAGCTTCCCTTCAGTCCCATGCCTGATCTTTTGGCCCACTTTTTGGCTCATCTTTTGGCCCATTTCATACCACATGCCCCTCTTCCATCCTCTTTACTCCAAGCTTTCAATTTACCTCTGCCTAACATCTTTCTCCCCACAATGCCTGAAAATCATCTCCTTTTTCTAGTAGCCTGAGCAGCTGCTCTGTCCCTCCTGTGCTTGGCTTCCCAGAATTGATCTCTAGAGTCTCACCAGTTCCCACCACCAGCACCTGACTCTGAGAGCTATGTTCTGGGTTATGAGAGTCAGGACAGCTTGCTTCCTGGCCATTTATCTTGTCCTCCCCTGTGTTTGTGTTTGCAAGATGCAGGTAGAGATTTTGTGCTGTAAGAAGAGGTGGAAGGTTTGAAGAGATGACTCCTTCGAGCTGGGAGTTTAGTGGCTTGTGCCAATGCTGGAGACTGGAAGAGGTCTCCATTCGAAGAATAACATATGTTTAATAATCAGGACAGGAAACCAGAGCTGGATTTAAATGAAGGGCACAAATGATATCCTTATTTGGGATATTATCCTGACACAGGAACATGGTGCCTTTCAACCATGAAGGTACACAACCCAAAACCAACAACTGCTGCTCAGAGCATGGACACACCAGAGAGCCCACAATGAAATTATGTCAAGCACACTACTCAGCCACCAGTCAGAAACTCCTTCTGCAGAAGCAAGGAAACACAGTCTTCATTCAGTCCCACTTAATGTGTGTTCTTGTTCATTACTTCCCTGAAGTGCTCGTTACACCAGAACAGCCTTACAGCTGTGCTTGCAGAGACGCGAACATGAAATGTGATAACATCAGCTACTGCTTTCTCCACCCATGAAAAAGAGGTTTCAACAACATGCAGAATAGTCTGTTCTTCACTGAACTGCTCACCGACAAATTCTTGGCCACTCTGAGATCCACACAAAAACCCATAATCGACAAAGTAATGAAAAGATAAACTGCCCGTGTGCAAACAAACACTGTTCACTGCTGCTCACTGGCAAACTCCTGCCACTAGTTAAACACACTATCGGCCACCAATACACAGCTAACCGTCTACCAGACCAAGAATGAAAAGACAATGATGACAAGAGAAGAGGTTAGTCGTATGAAAAAAAGATGTTTTGCTCTTACAGCTTCACTAACTGTGGAATACTTAAAAATCTTTTGACTGAAGATGTAGAACAAAATGAATTTTTAAGGTGCAGAAGGGGGGCAGTGGGGGAAGAGAAGGGCTGTTCACCAGGAGAGCATTCATTACTATTGCCAGAGACTGTGAACTGTGCACGTATATCCCTTACAAAATAACCAGCTGCAGATTTAAAAACAGAGCCATGATTACAAAAAAATCCTTAGTTGTATCA
The DNA here is from genome assembly GCA_013401255.1 of Urocolius indicus. NCBI lineage: Eukaryota > Metazoa > Chordata > Aves > Coliiformes > Coliidae > Urocolius > Urocolius indicus. The sequence continues at coordinate 115,628 of WBNH01010561.1, read as the reverse complement.
ATAATTGGTTTGAAAATAAGATGCAAGCAGCATAACCTTAGCACTTCCACTCAACACAACAAAAAACATAGCACACATTAATAACTTTGAGCATGTTTAAGTGTTGTGTCCATCCGCTGTGCTCAGCATCTCGATGGATGAAATGGAAGAGGAAATCAGAGTGAATCTTTTTGGCCAATATGAGAGCCTCACGACTCCATATAGTGATTTCCTGTTGGAATTTCCTCAGTGTTTTTATACTGTGAAATACGAAGAGATGGTCATGATCAACTGTGACTTAAAATCCTAAGCTGTAGTTTTGATTCATACAATCAGAAATAAAACATCTACATCTTACTGCTAAAGTTATTCCTGCAGATACAGATAATTTATTTTCAGCTCCACGTTTCAGATGTATTGAAATATCAATTATGAAAAAATTATCTATGGTTCTATAGCATCGATTAGAAAATATGGTCTAAGAATAAACTCTTTGGTTGTGATTCTTCTGTTGAACTCTGCTGTGGCTGTAGGTTGTACCTGAAGGCTTTGCTGTCTCCCTTTCTGAGAAGGTAAGAAGCTGTTGTCCTCATTCTCAGTCAGGATACCGAGGACTATGTGGAAAGTCTTGAAATGCAGCCAAGTAGCTGCAAATTATTTAATTTTGAGTCAATAATTTTGGAGTGACCTAGAAGACCTGATTTTCTGAAAAAGGCAGAGCACCGATTACTGAATATTAAGGACTTAACGTAAAGCAACAGAAATTGCAGTTAATTGAAAACTAGTTATTTGGCTGCACAAATGCAGCATCCAAATAGAAAGTCTTGCAACACTGACAAACTACGACCGTGTTCACATTTTCATATTTTCAAAGGGAAGCTACAGGGACAAGCAGAGAGACAAAAGGCTGAAACAAAATCAGAACATCAGAACTAGGCACCTGAAGACAAACAAAATAATAGTGGTTTGTTTTTTTTTTTCCCCAAACATGGATAGAGTAATCTGCTAATGAAAGCTTTCTTCCCGAGTTTCCTGGTTTCTTTATAAGCCATGGCAACATAGCAAGTTAGTTATGGGGAAGGAGATGGTGAAGATTGCCAGTGACATACTGATTTACTGTCAGATGAACCACACACTACTATTCCAAACCTGACCATGACCATAGCACTTAAATAGAAGAAAATTCTTTCAGAAACAAAATTAATTCTGCTATTTACTTAACTTCTCCCAGACTACTTTGCTCCTGAAATTGCACAAGCTAAAAAGACTAATTGCTTAGGAAATACTTTTCCAAAGCTTCTACTAACTTTAGAAACACAAGCCCAAGCCATTTACAGTTCTGCTGTTAGCAACAACCCATTTGTCAGCTAACAGGTTCTACATTAGAAAAGAGACTCTCAAACCTTCTCGGTGGACCCATTTTTATTTAGTTTTTGGTCAAACTAATTAGCTGGTTTTCACCACAAAACAATCCTTGTGCACAAGACAGTGACTCTATTCAACAAGGCATTTAAGCATATGCTTAATTCATCTACTTTAATAGGAAATAAGCAAGCACAAGCTGAAAATTAAGATAAAACACATGCTTAAATCTCCCACTGAAGTGTCGTCACTGGGGTGAGATCCTTTCAGTCCTCCGTACAACGTAACCTTGAATCTCTGCTTTCCCTGTGGAGCTGAACACAACAACAGCTCCCAGGACGCCCTTATAGTCATTTCTCTACAGCTCAGCCAGTCCCTTCTGACCTGTGTCCTGGCACATCTCGTCTTTCCATCACCTCAGACATCCCGCCATGGCTAAGGAGGGCAGGCCTGTACTAGAGGCAGTATCACCAGTTCATGACAGATGACAAACACAGGTCAACAAGCTCTCTGTCTACACAACCTACAGCCAAGGAGCACACATCAGATGACCTGCGGGCACGTGGGTGTGGGTGTGCAGGTCTTGGGGGGAGAGTCCCCTCACGCATCCTCGTACGCAGGTTACCTCTTGCTTGTCATGGTTACACTTCTCGCACATGGCCGGCGAGGAGTAATGATGGAAGACGGAGCCCGATAGGTTATCGATGATCATTAACTCCCCGTCGAAGGAGTCCTTAATAATTAAAGAGACACTGTCCAGCCATAAGTTCTCCTAGGGGACAAGAAAGGGGGGAGGATGGGAGAGATCATTTTAAGAATGCCGAGTTTTTTGCTTCAAATTTTCATGTGAATTCGGGGCTGGGTTCTCCACCCTGACTCATCTGGAGCAGCACCTTGTTCTGCAGGTACCTGCACAGGGTCACTGGGGGAGCATTTGCTCTTTAAGGTGTGTAGAGGTGACAAGAGTTCAATGCAAAAAAAAAAAAAAAAAAAAAAAGAAATAAAAAAAGAAAAAGAGGGACAGTCTTCTCTTCACTCCCTGCCAGTGCAGCATGGCACTGTTCAAGCCTCCCTTCCAGCTCTGCTGGAGTGTCTCGCTCTTCCTCTGCTATTTCCCTCTCTCACTTCCCCTGAGCTCCCCTCTCAAATTTGCTCCTAACACACCTTTAGCTGATCTGCTCCATCTCTCCTTTGCTGGCCCTCAGGTTCCTCCACCATGATGACAATGAACAGGACCTGCTCCTGTCACAGCCTTGTCCCCAAACAACGCTACCAACTCAAAAGCCTACCACTGAAAGCAAATCTCTCACCCTGAGGTGGAAGAGTCTATCTGCTACTTCTAAGCTCTCAGTCATCTAGGCTGCCCATCTTCCCCCCACAGCTACTTACTGCAGTGTGGTTGGTAAGCTCAAAGATGTACTCACCTGTGCTGGAGAGTAACATCTCATGCACAGACGTCCTTCAGGATCAGTTCTCCCACCACCTCCTCCTGCTGTTCCTCCTCCTTTCCCCTGTCCTGACTTCGAGGAGCCTGACTTGCGGGAGCACAGCCCATGTGCAATTTCCAGCTCAATCTCAGCATCCATCTCTGCATCCTCCTGGGCCTCCTTGTTGCTATCGTCAAGATGTTTCATCAACACGGCTACCACCACATTGATAAGGACAAACTGGGCTGTGAGCACAAAGCTGACAAAGTACAGTGGGGAGATGAACTGAAGGTTGCTGAGGCAGCTCCGGTCATCGTGGCTGCAGTCACGCAAGGTATCCTTGAGGGAAAGTCATGTTCGAGAGGGAACAATGGAAGGAAGCAAGGACTCAAGTAAGAATACAAGCTTGGCTGCTCTTTCTGTCAATAAACACTGACGTCAACGGAAAGAGCAAGGCAAACATTTCTGTCACCCCATGAGGGTGATTCATGAGGTCTTCAAAGAATCTGGGACACTATCTGATCATGTGCTCTCTGCTTCAGAGCAAATACATTCAAAAGTGTACAGAGCAAACTACTTCCAGACTACTACACATTGTTATCACTGCAGCCTCACACATGTAAGCAAGAACAAAAATGAGCAGTCTGGTACTGCCTTCTCCCATCCAGACTCAAAAGCACCACAGGCGTTCAAAGAACTTTCCTCTCTTTGTGTCCTTTGAAGGAAGAAAGCATTTATTTTGGATTGCCTTGATAGCTCTCCTGATGGGTGCCATGTCAAATATACCTACATTGAGCTTTTTCAACAGGCCTTACAACAGCAAATATTCCCTCTCAGCCTGGACAATCACCTTGTTCCTCCCAGGGACAATTTGCACTTTTCTTAGTCTGTAGGACTAGATGAGCCTGAGGTTTCAGTTACCATGGTGAAGTTACCTGGCCCAAGCAGAGACCTTAGCTAGCAACTCAGCTCCTGTGCTCCTTCCCTTTTCTAGCCCAAGCACTGAACAGAGAACACATCAGAATTTCCCCATTCCCCACAGTCAAGACACCCACGCCCCTGAGGCCCAGTTACCTTCATGATGCCATTCCAGTTGTCACCCGTGGACACCTGAAAGAGCGTGAGGAAGGCCATCCCAAAGTTCTCAAAGGTGGCGTGGCGGCTCATGCCCTCACAGGGGTTCTCATCATTGCATACTGAAAGGAAGGGGAATCACAGCCATCAGCAGAGGATGTGCTGCCAGCCCCGAGATAAACAGTAGGAACAGGGGGAAGGGAATTTTGGGCTTCTCACAACCTGGAGGCTTCAGGTAATGGCATCAGCACCCTGCCCAATGGCTGACTGTTGCCTGGCAATACAGAAAAATCCCTGATGGCCCAGCCTCAGGGTATCAGGCAGTGTAACTTGGTTGTTCAGGTGTATCCACCCAATGTATCATTGTGCTGCCCTTCCTCTTGATCAGTGCTCCATGACAAGAGGTGTAAATAAAGATTCCGTTAGTTTTTCTTGTAATCTTGAAGACAATATCAAGGTAGGCAGTGCAGAAAAATCCAAAGTTTAAGAATGAAAGAGAAACCAGACACTGCTTATATTTTCTTAGGCTTTTAAGACAACAACAATTTAGAGAGAAATTCCTCTTACATCAATTGTACATAAGGGAGAATAAAGGCCAGCAAGTAATTCAGTCCCTTTACTGAATGAGTACTGATTCTGAGAAACCTCAGCTTCCCAGCAGGTGTGTAGCTCACACTGGAGCACGGTGTTGAGACTTACCCAGTTTTCCAAAGAGCTCCACTCCTAGAGCAGCATAGATGAAAAAGAGGAGCATGAAAAGTAGTCCAAGGTTTCCCACCTGAAAGCAAACAACATGGTCAGCCCACCCCAAAATCTGTTTCATCTGTAAAGGCAAGTGCTTCTGGTTTTCAAAGCCTGAAGAAAACAGCAGCAAATTCCCAACATACAAATGCAACTAAACAATTGCTCAGCACTTGGGAAAACAACAGTGATGGTATCAGCTGCAATTGGACTTAAAGGATGCTCTTTTTCCCAGATGCCTACACTCCAGAACAAGCTCTGGCCAGAGCTGACTAAAATGTGAAGTTTCTGGGCTAGGTGAAGACAAGCACATTGGAGCAGGGGCACAGAAAGTGAAGTCAGTTTAGCTAGGTGAAGGACAGACTATGGGTTACAGCATGCAGACACGTACATGCTACATGCCCCACTAAACTGCCTAAGTCCCTTGAAGTTATGCTCATGTGAAGAGCAGAACAGCAGTGCTCCAAAGAGACAAGGACACCAGCTCCTGCCATGAACCAGGTAGAGCATGGTGGGGAAAAGCTACATGTGGAGGTTACAGCAGGGCTTGTGGAAGCAGTAGGCAGGTGGGAAAGGAAGAAAGGTAAGAGGCACTTTTGAAATGTGTAGAGGGGAGAAGAGAGAAAAGGGTGAAGGACTCAAGAGAAGAAGGAGAGCTTTGCACCTCATAAGCAATAGGTCCAAGCCTGATTTCTGGGCCTCCAGTAGCTGCTGTTTGGAAACTCCCCAACGTGAGGATTACAGTTTCATGGTGCACTAAGGCAGCAGTACCATCAGCAATATGGTCACTGTCTCCCAAATAACCACCTGCTTCCAAATGTCCTGACTCCCAGCATGTGAGGCAGCTGGGTTATATGTGAGGAGCAGGAGGGGGTTTTGAACGAAGTAGGCTGAACGGTAACAGAAAATGGCAGTAATGGTTAGCACACTGTTGGTGGAGTGAGTGAAGGCAGGGAAAAATTAAGGACCTAATTGATGTATGGGTGTTTTTAGAAAACTGAACAGGGACTGGTCCAAATGCATGTGGTCACTGGGACTTTCTCAGGATCATCCACTTCAAGAGTATAATTTAATCATTGCCACTGCTGTGCCATCCAAATTTAGAAGACAAATAAATGATTCAGCCCACCCACTCCCCTGGTCTGCCAGATCCTGGCTCCCCACATACTCAGTGGAAGGAATTATTTTTGATGACTAAATCGGATACCATAGTAAAGGCTGTGAATGCACACCTTTGAGTCTTTATCTACAAAGCATTATGAAAAAGAAGTTAATAAAACTTAGCTAAGGGCTACATTTCCAAAGGGCTCTTTAAAATTAAAGCTCTATTCATGATTAAGAATTGTTGCAGTACAACAAAGAGAGAAAGCAAATTGAAAAGAGACAACTGGAGACACCTTATATGCAAGTCAAAATCCCTGATGTGGGTCTGTGCCCTAGAAACATGAGCAGGGAAGGTCGAGAGGAGGAAAGGTGCAGCTTATTTTAAACTGTTTCTTTCAGCTAAGCCAATAAATCTTGGAGAATAATATTACAGATAATTCAGTTGTCCCCCGAAGACCCAGTGTATTAAATATGGAGACTAAATTCAATCTTTTAACAGTGAAACTGGGGGATTTTAGCCCTTCTTTAAGTGCAGATTTTTACAGGACAACTGGAGATGCCTTATAAGCAAGCCAAAATCCCTGATGCGTCTGTGCTCCACGAACATAAAGAGAAAGGTTGAGAGGACTAAATTCAATCTTTTAACATTGAAACTGGGGGATTTTAGCTGATTTTTACACAATTTCACCTATGGAGTGTTGTTTGATCCCTCTGTTATATAGCTTTATTAAAGCCAATCTGTTACAGAAGGAAGCAAAAGCCAGTCAATAGGAAGTGGATTGATCATAGGCTTTGATGCTGGAAGGATTAAGCACTGCTTGTTATTACCTTCCAGGGAATGCTTAGAGGCTAGACCTTTAGACATCTGCTTGTGAGGTTTTTTTTGGCAGATATTAATGACCTCCAAAAGACCTGACCTACCATCTTGGTTAGCAAAGAAGCTATAGGTGAATGGGAGACAGAAAAGCCAGAATTTACAAACTGTGGAAGAATATACCTGTGATTTCTGGCTATGATCAGAGCAGGGCTCAGAGGCTTGAACTGAGATCTCAGCTGTGTTTTTTGCCATCGTGAGCAAAACATTCTACTGTCTCATGACTCTGTTTCTCCATCTATGTGATAGGGATATGAATATTACCTTATCTCTGCTTTATTCTCTATATTCTGGGGGTAGAAGATGAGTCTCACCATTTAAGTGGAAATATACTGCAGAGTCCTCTTACCAAGGGCTTCTGGGTACTACTTCAGACAGTTCTTAATACCTGTGTGTATTTATCTGGGTTGCAGAAACAACATGCCACAGACATGCAAACTCTGGATCTGGAGACCTGCTCTGTTCCAGATCCTCGCCTGAGAAAAATCAGCTGTTGTGGCTCCTGAAATGGAAAAGAGCAAGGTACAAAGAAGCTGCACTGAGCCAGCCTGAAGTGGCAGAGCCAGAACTATTAAATGTTACTGCCCCAAAGCTGCCTGCTGTAAGAACATCCTTAATCTCTTGTTCTTTCCATTGTCCAGTATATCTCAGCCCCCAACTATCCTGGATGATGCTCTTATATATCCTGCACAGGAATTAGATAATAATTATTATTATGCAAACCCACAGATCATTGTTGTTTAATAAAATGCATGAGAGATGAGACAGAGCTCAGGATCCATAAAAGATCACAGTGTTTCCCCTTTACTTTTCCTGCCACGAGGTTCCTCTAATTCAGATTGACATTTATTGTCACCAACATCAGACATAAACTCCTTATGCTGTTTACAAGATTGATTCTCTGCATCATTCACTAAGACTGGCACATCAGCTGATAAATCAACAGAAAAATGCCCATACATTTTGATATCACGCAATACAGCTGCCTGCTTGAGGCCTGTCAGGGGAAAGGTCTGATGTGTGACCAGCAGTGCCACTTGGTACTAATACTCTTTGCTTAACACTTCTCTTGAATTGTTAAACTCAGGATCCACAAGGAAGGGGTCCAGTCTCCCTGCTTGTTCATCCATCACGAAGGATCTTCAGAGTGGGCCTGAAGCCTGTGTAAAGCACCATGTCATCATCTCATATGGGAACAGCTGCCTCTCACAGCTCATGAAATCCTTCTGTCTAGCTGGCTTGTAAGAGACACTTAACTGCCGGCTGTGTGAGCCACAACAGAGCACGTCACTGCTTCTCATACATGAGAGGCTCAGAAACACAAAGGGATCCAGGAGGAGAAAGGAAGAAAAGAAAGTAGGAAGGGAGAGGCACTTCCTAAGAAAATGAGGGTCGACAGCGCAAATGAAAGAGAGGAGGAGGAGGGGGAAAAGGGAGCATATGCGGGGAAAGGTGAGAGGGGAAGAGATACAAAGACCTCCTTTCATCCTGAAATGGCTACCAGTCATTCCTTCCTTCATATGAAATGGCAAAAGAGAAGCTGAGGACTAGCTGCATGGAATTAGATACTAGCCAGATGTGATGGGAAGAAATCTGCCCTTATCCAGGAATAAAGCCTTATATCATTCATCCATTGGAGAACCAAGATGTTAGGTGAGCTGTACCCCAGTGGTTGACATGGTAACCTGGACAACACCTGTCTGAGGAGAGTTGTACCCCAATGAGTGACCTGAAAACTTTGACATCGCCTTCAGGCAGTACCTATGTAACACTGTAGACACCACGTCTGAGACTCTGCAAGAATCCACTCCTTTGGAAAAAGTGTACAGAAAAGGAGAGTCTTTAGGGCAGCTGGTGTGTTTTACCTGTGGCAAGGCTTGAACAACAGTATCCAGCAGTGCTCGCATTCCTGTGGCCATCTTCAGTAGCTTCAGGACTGCCACGACAAGCACACGAGAAGTGTCACTTAGACTGAACTCAGAAAGTCAATCTTTTGTGTGACTTACTAATGTCAGCAGCACAAGATAGAAGTCCTGCTTCCTCTTTTCCTAGAAAAAAATGAATTGGCCCACTCTCTTTCCCCCCCTCCCACTTCTTTTGACTGTACAACTCCAGTGCATCCTTCTCCTCCTGTCCATCTCCATCTTACTAAATACTCTGTTTATGCTGCTCATGCCTATCTATCTTCTTCCGCTTCACCCAGAGAGTCTGGCTAAGATCCCTCTTTCTCCCAGCAATGTGTATTCTCTCTGTGTCCATTGCTTTCTCCTTCTCCAGCCACTATCTGTTAAGGCAGCTTAGAACACCTTGGCAACCACCAGGAAGGTTCAGTCTCCTCCCTGTGCAAACTTCAACCTTCTTGCTGTCCCCTTCTCCAAACACTACTGCCATGCTTGCCCCATAAAAGAATAACAGGTAAAGTCCATCTTTTGTCACCCATTCACTCTCCTGGTCCTTCACCTTCTGTTTAAAATCATTGCATCTAAATGTCTGGCCAAAGGAAGCCAGAAAGCCTTTGTCTCTAGGCTGTCCTTCATCATATCTCCTGCCTCCCTCCCAAAGCTAGAGACAGGGCAAGCCCATGACTCTACAGTCACTGTTCAACAAGTTATGGCACCAAGCTCCAGCTCTGTGGCCGCCTACACCCCTGCCTCTGGCCAGTATCTCTCTCACCCCGGGCGATGCGTAGCACTCTCATGATCCGGATGATAGTGGGGTTAATTGGGAGAGCAGCATTGATTTCAATCTCTTCCAACGTGATGCCCATGACAGATAGCAGCACAATGGCCAGATCTAGCTGGTTCCACCTTAAGAAGAAAAATTGAAGAAAATAAAGGAAAATGAAGTTTTTCCATTTCCCTGGAAAGGAAAGTGAACTGTCTCCACTTCAACCTAGATATTTCTTTACGTATGAGTTCAAGGCCCCAATCTGAGTCAGCCTATATGGGCTTTTTCAGACAAACAGAGATTCACTTTGCACACACCCTGAGCAGCCAGAGGCAAGCCAGCCAGCCTGATCTGAAAGCATGGAGCTGTGTTACTATGGTGCTATGCTTTGACTAATGGGCTCAGCTTTTTACGACCTTACTACCTCGAATCAGCATTGTTATATACATTCTGCTTCAGCATGCTCTTCCAGTTTGCCTCAAGGGCAGGAAAAAATGTGTCTCTAACTCCACCTCCTTTGCTTTCTAGCCTAACCAGCAGATGCCAACCAAGAGGCAATTTTTGGACTCCTGTGGGCTGAGGCTAGGTCCATGCCGTGCAGAACTGGGAGGCAGTCTAGGCACTTTGCTACCACCTCCTACTCCAGATAGGTATGCATCCTCAAAATCTCCACCCCAAACCAAGTTGTCCCATAGCCATGGTTGACATAAGTCTCTGCTCACCTGTCTTTGAAGAATCGTCGCAGACCGAATGCCACCAGCTTGAGGACTGCTTCCAGCACAAAGACAGTGGTGAACAGGTAGTTGCAGTACTTGAGAGCAGTCTCCAGGGACTGCCAGCAGAAAGAGAGGGTAAAGAATTGAGGCAAAAGCAACATCAAGCACATAACCTGTGGGGGGACTTTCCTGAGTGTCAGGAATTCACAGGGAAGTGAGGAAGCTGCCCCAGGCCTCCTACCTACTTGAACGTAGGTGGGATAATGGGTAGGAGGAGGAAGCTATTGCAAGGTAAATCCACCAAGCACCATCAGCCTCCTCTTCTGTCAGTAACCCATGCCACCTGGATGCCACCATGTCAACAGCACTGGCATAGTTATCAGTGAGGCACAAAGGTTACTCCATTTGCAGATACGTGTCATGTCTGACGGAAGGAAACCCCTCTGTGCCTTGGTCTAAGGCAGACATATGTCATATCTCCTAGCTGTTCAACCTCTGGTTCTTTTATGTGCTGTCCCTTCTCCACCACCGAGGACCAATGTGAGCAGTGGGCAGCATTTAGTGGCACTTCGTACTGGAAGGCTTTGAAATGCTTTGGCAAGATTCTTTAGCAGAGCCTGACAGCAGGCTGCTATGGCTGGACCTGTATTCCAGGGGAAGGAGCTGAGGAGTAGGAAGAGGAGCAACTTGTTTAGGAACAAAAGCCTGACATGAGGATGACAAACAGATAAAGGTTGAGAGCTCTTACAGAGTAAAAACGGGCACCATCAAAGGGAAAATAAAAGCTGGGGAGCTGGGCAAGACAGACAAGAAACAGAGGAACCTGGCAGTGGATTTGAATGAGGACAGGCGGATTCAGCTCCTGATCAAAGCCTGAGATACCTCAGACAGCATCTGCTGTCACCTAAACCAAGGGTTTCCTGAAGAGAAAACTGAAATGCCACCAGGCAGATGTCATGATGAATGCTTTGTCTATATATGGTGGCAGAAAGCTCCTTTGATGTGTGTAGGATACATTTTTTTCTCCATCAAAGGCATCTAGAGACCTTTGCCAGGAACACTGGGAGATACACGGTCTTCCTCAACCAAAGTTGGCGAATCAACCAAAACTTGTTTGGCCTTCAAGGATACTTACTAGGAATCACCCTTTGCAGGTGAAAAAGACTCTGCTCAGCACTTTGGCCTAGCAGCTTAAAAAAAAGTGGGTCAGTAAAGACATCCCATCCCATGGCACACAACCAGCCACTCTCAGCCCAGGCCATACAGCAGAGGAATTAGACTGACATTTGGAAATCTAATGCAAAGCCTGAAGCTTCCAGGCTCCCACTGCTGCTTCCACCACTCTTCCTGTTTAGGATCCAGAAGAACACATAAAGCAGACCAGACAGCTAAATTTGGGTGACCCACATATTCACTTAATAATATAAAGCACAGAGTCTTAATTGCATCATGCTTTCAAGGAGCCTGACTCTTGCTTAGATGCCTTCTCTCTATTGATTTTAATGGATATCAAGAGTCTGAGTAGGGGGGTCACCTTTCTGGACATGTACAACATTCTTCACATAACTTTGCCTACTACATTAATGCTTGCAACACTTTAACAGTACTTTTAGAGACACTCGAGTGTCTTACCTATGGCTGGTGGGCAGTGGCCATCAGAGACCCGTAGCAAAATAACATAATGACTAGAGGAGGGCTTATCTCCATGATCTCACTCACCACAGGCTGGTTGTAGTGCTCCAAGGACATAGTGACCACGTTGAGGCAGATGATGAAAGTGATGAAGATGTCCAGATGGTGGCTGGTGCAGACCGAATGAATAAGTAGGCGTATGGGGCAGTAGGTGGCATAGTACGGCAAACGCTGCGCCTCTTCAGTGGAAAGAGGGAGATGGGCAGAGTTAGGAAGAAAGAAGAAGAAAAGGGAGAAATGGGTAAGAAACACTGAGGAGGGAGCAGGTATAAGAGTGGTGATAGGTGTTGAAAGAAAAGAGAATTAAGGTGGGAGAGAAAAAGAACAGAAAAGGATAGGTAAAAGACAGGGGACATAGGAAAAAAACACACACACAGAAAAAAAGAGGAAAGTAGAAGTGGGGGAGGAAGAAAAAAGACAAGGAAAGAAATGCTATAAAGGAAATTGGTTAGTCTATGTTTGTGGGAATGGTGCTAAATCAGCATTTCATGCCTCAACAAATTAAGATCACACATGATAAAAGGGAGCAGATGGTTTCAGAGAGGCCCTGGGGTGTCACAGGAGAGAGGGGAAAAACTGAAGCAGAGGAAAGGAAAGCATGCCCACAGGCTGTGGATGGAAGAAAACCATCAGTCTAGGGTAGCAGGGATGATTTCGAACTGCCTTTGCAGTTTTTGTCTAAAGGTAACAGAAGAGGACAGAAACACCAGAAAGAGGGCTTGCCCAAACACTGAGGGTCTGGGATACCAAGGAGTAATGCTGCAACATTGATGGGAAGAGCCAGGAACAAAATACAGGTTTAAACACAAAGAATGGTCTGTTGAGATTTTCCCCAAACCCAGCTGGGTTGCAGGAAGCCCAGACGGGACTATTCCAAGACCAGGAGGGGTACCAATGTGTGCACATCCTGTATTAACAGTGAGCACCGGCACATGCTCAAGGGTATTTTTGGTACAAGTTATCTCCCGAGGGGCAGGGTGTTAAAAGCCCGTTGGCTTCTCAGGAGTCCCAGCAGACCTCATCAGCCATCCGTCCTCCCCAGACCGCTCTGGTGAGGTGTGTAGCAAGATGGCGCACGGGGACAGAGGCTGAGAGCGCAGCCACCAAGCGATGCATTTTGGAGATCGGGTCCATCAGGAAAGAAAAAGGAAGAGGAGAAGGTTTTTCTCAGAAAACCTTGGCCTACGAACCAACCAAACACTTAGGCTGTGCCTTACTCCTTCGCTTCTTCTCCAAGCGGCGCAGGCGTTTCTCCTCCCGTCGGCGTGCCTCCTCAGCCTCCTGGTGCTGCCGGCACTTGTGGAAGTTCTCCACCACCACCCCCACGAACATGTTGAGAACAAAGAAGCTGACGATGAGGAGAAAGGAGATGAAGTAGAGGAGCATCCAGGGGTTGTTGTTGGTCACGGGCTGGAGGAGAGGGGAGAACGACAGAGAAAGGAGGCAGTCATTCAGTTGGATGTGAGGTGGTATGGAAATGATGGGGGTGGGATCTGTCGTGGTGATTGGCTGCTGGGGAGGTGGGGAGGGGCTATGGAAATCAGGAGAGTGGGCTGGGAAGAGCTGGGGATACAGACAAAGCAGTTTGTGAATAGCTGACAGGATTTTGGCATCAGCTGGTGATTGATGGAGTGGGTGGGAGGCAAGAGCCTTCCTGCAGGGAGTCACTCACAATTCAGGCACAACCCCAGATGCAGGTCGAATACAACACTACAATGTGTTAAAAAGGTGGTCCAGGCATCAGGAACATCTTTAGCTCAAGAGCAAGCAGAGACCACATTCACATGCCACCAAAACAGCAATGAAGCTGGAATAGAAATGTCATTTGGACTTGGAGAGAAAGGCAGTCCTGACTTTGGCTGTGCCTCCTGACAAAGAGCCTACAAAGCTAACAGTGGTGCACCTTGTGCTGAGGTTCAGAGGTAAACAGAGCATTATCCTAGAGGTTCAAGCCTATGATACTGCATCCCATGACAGATGCCTACACTGGACACCATCATGGTCATTGCCTTAGCAGTAGAGGAATAGGTATGCGGTGGGAAGCAGCCCAACAGTCCCTGCTTTATGGGACATTAAAATAACCATCTGTGGGACGGGAGGGAGCCAGCCTGCCCAAAAAGGCGCATGGCATTTTTGCTCCATCATTACAAAGAGCTAAAGGCATGCTGTGAGATACAAAATGAGCAGAGGGAGAGCAGATCCAAACTGAGTAGAGGGAGAGTATCATTACAGGCACTCATTGCACAGCCACAGCTGCACATCCCTGCATTGACCAGGCACGAACCTGAACCCTTGCAAACAAGTGAGAAAAGAATCCAGAAGGGCCCTTGGAAGGAACTCAGTTTGAAGCGGGTATCTGAAGCAGGACATTAAAGCACGCTTCTGCCTTATGAGCCCAAGGAAAGTGAAAAGAGTTCTTTCACAAAGAAGTCTTCATACCTGCTGGTCAACAGCCACTGCATCTAGTCCATTATACATAATATTGACCCAGCCATCCTTGGAAGCCAGAACAAAGAGGGACATCAGAGCCTGCAACATACAAAACAAAGCAGATGTGGAGTAGGTACATCTGGCAGGCTGGGGGAAAAAACCAAAAACATGTGGGTTTATGCTCTAACACACACAACACTTAAATACTCTTCCTGCCTGTGTCTCCGCACACATCAGAACCTGCTCTTTCACCCGCTGAGGCAGGGTTGGGGACAGGAAGCCATGTGCAAGCAGACCTCCCAAGGGTTGTGAAGAACATCTGCTTCGTGGCAGGAGGAAAAAGAAAACTAAGAGCTCTACTGCCACCACTTTTACTTCCTCCACAACCCGTAAGCATCATCCTGATACTAACCCACTAGTGACACAACTTCTAGTGGTTGATAGGGCCAGGACAAAGGCTGGACTCAATAATCTTAAAGGTCTCTTCAAGGCAAAATGATTCTATGATTAGCTGTGCCAAGTAACTATCCCTCCTGGTCCATGGATCAGACTTTCCAGGCACTGTGTCTGTGGCCTGAGGATGGGTACATATAAAAGGAGACACATCCTGTCCTGGTTTTCAGCAGAGACAGGGGCAGTGGGTGCACTCACCTGACCCAGGTTGTCGAAGTTATACTTGTGGTGAACCCACTTGTAGTTGGCAGCCACACAGTCAGACCGGTTGGTGATGTTCCTGATGTCAACTCCCAGGCAGTGGTAGAACTTGCCCTTAAAGAGCTGCAGGAGGTGAGAGACCCCATCAGCCCCTTTTCCCATAGCATTCCCCATGCTCCCTGGGATGTGCAGAAGCTCTCAAGATGGTGGGTGGGCTGCAGGGCCGCTAGCCAGGTGGATCCTAACAGCTAGAGAGAACCACCAATGCAATGCAGAGCCACCTTTGTAAATCCACACCCGGCTTTTCAGCCTCCTCTATTGCCCCAGGCCAGTAGCAAACAGTCCTTACCATCTGACAGCCTTTAGGGCAGCCTTTCTGGGTACCAGCATCCCAAAGAGAAAAAAAAATCTTCTATTCATTCCCCAAGAGTAACCTCCCCTCTGCTTCCCAGTTTCTGAGAGAGCTGATGGGAAAAGTAGATCTCATCTTAGAGTAAAGAACCAGAAAAAAAAAACCCATCCCGTGTTTCTCAGATACTTTCTTTCACAAAGCAGCACTGCACCGCTGTGGCTCACAGAGCCCAGGGCTCCTTTCCCCATATGGAAGGTACTGGATTGTGCATTTGTACAGATGCATCAGAACAGACTAAGTATAGCACATTCCCTGGGATGGAAGTAACGCCCACGCCCTTGCTCTTCTGCAATGCAACAGCCGAAAATAAAGAGGATTAAATAAAAAAATAAAAGAAGGTTGTGGGTGGATTTAGGGCTCAGAGCGAGGGGGAGAGACAGAGCTTGAGTGGAGGCAGGGTTTGTGCAAGTAGGTGCTGAGCTGCTCGCCCTTGAAGTGTGACGTGGATGCGGCCAGTGAGCCCCATGCTGTGCCAGCCCTGGGCTCTACCCTATAAGGCTGACCCAAAACTCGACCCCACTCCTGACTACTGTGAGAATTAATTCCTATCTTGCTCATTGAGCAAGGTTTCACTCATTGAGCGCCTGCCTGTCCTTGCCAAAGGCTGCAAGGACGTAGTAGTGAGAGACAGACAGCTCACGGAAGAGGGAATGTTCAGAAAACCTCTGGCTTGCCTGTCCCTCCTGCTCTGCTTGTTTCCCTGTGCCTGTTGTAGTAGCTTGGGGTGCAGGTACCCATATAGGGGTGGGGGCATGAGGCTGTTTGATGGGCAGTAGCAACCTACCTGCACACCCAGGATGCCAAAGATGATGAAGAAAGCACAGCAGATGAGGACGATATTTCCTATGGGCTTTAGGGAAGAAATGAGCGTCTCCACCACCAGCTTCAGGCCAGGGGCTCGGCTGATGACCCTGGAAGGGAAGGAAGGGAAGGGGTGACAGGGACAGAGTAGAGATGTTTGGCCTAAGCTAAGCATTTTCAGCAGTAGCAAACACCTGCTTTCCCTGTACAATGACCCATCCAAGGGAATCACTCTCCCGTGAACCAAAAAGCCTCTTCTGTCCTATGAGTTCACTGTCTGATGAGGCACCTCCAGGGCCAGAGTCACATGGCTAACGGGAATCTCCCTGCATCTTAGGGCTTGTCAAAGACCACATTTTTGCCTGGCACAGAGGGGTCTGGCTCTAAGACCTTTCCTTGGTGGGGAGGGGTAGTGGGAAAAGATGACCAAGCAGGGCTCAGTGAGGCTCTAACCGGAGGGGACGTAAGGTGCGCAGCAGCCGGAGGACTCGCAGCACCCCCAGGATTTTGGCACCACCAGCAGAGGCCACTGAGACCACAATGTCAATGAGAGACACGAAGACCAAGAAGCCATCCAAGATGTTCCAACTGCTGCGGAGATAAGCCTGATCCCCAAAATACAGACCTAGAGAGACCACCTGCAAAAGAAGGGAGAGGAAAAGGGGTTAAATGGCTCCTCTCCATGTTGCCTGGTAGAAGGCAGCTGTGGAGAGAGGTGGAGGATGGAAACAGTTATCAGCTCCATATGACACTGAAGTGTCACTATCTCATCATATTTCCTTTCAACTGGAAGGCTGTGAAGGAAAATGTCTTTGGGGAAAGTGGTGGCACATAACTTCAAAAATAACACGGCCATAGTGTCTTCTCACCTTTCCTCTGCTTCTCTGCACAACAGAAGACTGTAGGGAATAGGCAGGAAAGCTTCCTTGCCATACCACAGACCTGGGGCACTTGGGAGGTAAAATCATGCAGCAAACCCCATACTATGGCTCTTAAGGAGGAGGTTTGATCCATATCAGTTCTCAGCACCTAGCAGTTGCTACAGAAATTGCTGGCCTTGGGAAAAGCTGGACACCCTGCAAATCATGGCCATAAATCACATACAAATTATTGTTTCCCTCATTCTTGCGCCAGGAGATCGAGAACGTACATTTGGCATCATTACAAAATCCATATGTGAAGGCCAGCTGTTCTTCCTGGATACTAAGATCCCTTTGGATTTAAAGCCCAGGATAAATATCTCCTCCACATCTGACATGAGGGACTCAACCACAGGCAGTATCTGCCTTTACCAAGGTAGAGAGAGTGACTGGTGCTCAGAAAGCATAAAGAGATTTTAGAAGGGTGTTGAGCAAACATGAATCATGTTGTTCTTGCCACTGGGAAAAGGCTCTCAGCTCTTTGTCTCCACTAACTTACCTTCAGTGTCATCTCAGCTACAAAAATTGCTGTGAAAATGTAGTTGGACACAGTAAGAAAGATTCTCTCCTAGAAAAAAAAAAAACAGAGAAAGGCCTTAAATATATTTTGAACTTTATTTGTTACTCTTTCAGGCCCCTCTGAGGAACTTGGTATCTTTTGCTTTTCTGTGAAGCGTCTGAAAGTTGAGGAAATAAGAGAAATGCCCTTAGCAAAGGTCAGTGCTGGGTAGCTGTTAGCTCATACACCTTGGGTCAGCCCTGTGACACAGCTGGGACAGGATTCTGTGCAACTTTACAAGAGCACAGTGGATAGGATTTGCAATGCTTCCTGCAAATCTGGTTTCAAGGTGCTCTATGCCCTGTTCTGATAGTGCTGCTCATTCCTGACCTGCTGCGCTGATCAGGGACTCCTTCCCAAAGCACTGCTGAGCTCTAACCAGTGGATTATGTCCAACGATAGAACAAGGGGCAATGGGTATAAGCTGGAACATAAGAGGTTTCAAAGAAATACAAGGAAGAATTTCATCTCTGTTCAGGTGAAGGAGCACTGGCACAGGCTGCCCAGATGGGTTGTGGAGTCTCCTTCTCTGGGGCCCTTCAAAACCCACCTGGACAAGTTCCTGTGTGACCTACTCTAGGCGGTCCTGCTCTGGTAGGGACATTGGACTACATGATTTTTCAAGGTCCCTTCCAGTCCTTTGATTCTGTGTAAGTGCAGTAGAGTCTAGGGGACAGCTAAGGCAGACACACAGGAACAAAAACCATTCCACTAGTCAGCTTGAACCACCTCCAAGATAGCTCAAAAGCATTTATGAATGATGACGTGCCATTGCTACAGAATGAAAGTTATTTCTCTCAGCTACTTCCCAGTCCCTGTCCCTTTTGCCAGTCACGTCTTATCTGCAGGTGCCTATGGGACTCTCTTACTTTCAAAGAGGGAGGAAACTATTGTTACTGCATTATAAAGTGGGTTGCCCCATTATAACACCCTGTAGGGGAAACACACATTAGGTGAATTACTAATATTTGGGCATTTGAATAGATGAGTGTGAGCTGGTGTTCAATGTTGAAGTTCTTCCAGAGGTCATATCTGTGCCAGGAATGCTTACAAACCTCCGTCAGAGGTTGTGCTAAAAAGCAGGTGGGAGGAAATAGTGCTCACTGTGCTCCTGTGTTCAATCTGTGGTCTCTCCAGGGCAATGGTGATGCAGTTCAGGAAGATGAAGGCCAGCACAACATAGTCAAAGAGCTTGTGAGCAATGATGGTTTGGCAGAGGAGGCGAAACCTGCAAGAGAATTCCAGTAGGTACCTTTGCCTTGAGCAGAGCAAGGTTAAAAGCTATGAGAACAGGGAATTGAGAAGTTTGGCCAAAACTGAGTTCTGGTATAACAGCTTTCCTATCACTGATACTGACATCTCTTGCCATGTCAATATGTCTGAGTGGCCTGGGGTCACACAGGAAGCCTGGGGCTGAGCAAGAGCAGAATAAGGAGCCAAACCTTTGCCCATTGCCTCAGTACCAGAGTGGTTTCCTAATCACTATGGCTTTGTGCTCTTCTCCTGCCCTGTAGAAAAGAGGCTGAGTTTCAGTCTTCCTCCCAAACTTTGTACCACCCTAGGGCAGAAAGCCTACGTGCTGAAAGCTGAGGAAAGGCAGATACATTGTCAGTCACGGGGAATCACGCTACTGCCTGCTCTGAAAGACACTATGCCCACTAGTATAGGTATCACTCAGAGCAAAGACCTCTTGACCTGTAACAAAACACCCTTCTTGGGTGACGTACATGGGTAAGAATACTGTTGGCTGGGGTACATGAACATGAACATTTTCTCCTGGTGGGAAAATGTCATTATCAGGAAGAATTTATCCCAAATTAATTTTTTGGCAAGAATTCTAATTTTGCCCTAAAAAGTGTGATGTGACTGCTGATAAGTTGGAACTGAAAAGGAAATGGAATCTTCTGGTACCAGGGAGAGGAAATATCGATACTATGAGGTCATTAGGAATACTTTCCTTCTCCATTTTTGGGTTAACGTTAGTATTCCCTGCCTTACTTTGCTATAAATATTTATGATTACACAAAAGAAAAACGAGATGCTCCAAAGGGAGGGAAAATCACAATAGCTATTTAGGATTCTCAAAGGACAGAAATGCGGTAGGAGGGGAGATGGAGGAGACAAAACACATTCCCAGCTGATAAGTTGAAAGTTGTAACCTAACATGCAACACAGCAACAGAACCTGCCCCATCCTCTCCACCCTCTCATGGCAAAAACTGCACAAACCTGTTTTGTGGAGAGAAGAGGTATATGGACCAGTCTTCCCGTAACTCACACCAGTCTGGCTTATAGACTTCCATCATCTTCCGGATGCGAAAGCACAGGCTCTGGAGGGATGCAGCAGAAGTCAGTGCCACTGGTTACTTTCCCAAGTGCCTCAGCATTGTACTCTTCCTTTCACATCTGAGCCCAAAACATCATTACTTGGAATTTGCCCGGTGCGCTACCTGCCTTTCTTTAAGCAAGCCCTCAAATGAAGAAATTAACTCAAAGAGCAACAAGCCATGGAGAAGGAGATAGGAGCTGCCTTGCTAGGGCCTGCTTACCTAGGGACATCTGCTTTCCTCCTCAAACTACAAATAAAACTGCTGGTGTCCTTTCTAGAGCAGGATGTGTCTGTGATGCCTTCTGAGCTGTTGGAGTGGCTCCGTTACACAAGGACAGTGTTTCCTCAATAACTCAGCTAAACAAGAGGCTAAGACGTAAAGGTCTTCTGTTAGCACTTGGGCTTGGAAGTGATTTAATTTCATACACAGTATATGTCTGATCAAATCTCTACTGACCTGCCCTCCACTTTTTCTACCCTTTGAACTGCTCACAGATTGGGCATTGCAGTCTCCCAGGCTGGCAAACGCAAAACTCACTTGCCTTGTTTCTTGTGCCTATGCTTTCTGAACTGCTGATGTTCCTTTCCCATGCAAAGTTCTGGCTGCTCACACAGCCTGACCTTTCCTTGCCTGTAGAAATCACTGGCTGTACTGCTCTGAAATAACAGCTGCTAAATGGCCACGCACGTGTCACACATCTGTCTTCCTCCTACCATCCACCTGTGTGTGACTGTCTTGCAGGCAGCCTCACTATGTGGTTTGATCTTCCTTGGGTCTAGAAGGTCCCATCTGCACTCAGTGTTGTCCTCCAGCTGTACTTTAAGCATCTTCATGAGTTCTCCCATTCACATGGAAAGAAGACTGAAACTTGAGGAGACATTTAAAGTTCCCTCCACTAAGTACTCACATAATCTATCTCTTCATCATCCTCTCCCCGCTCCTTGCGGTTGTCCATCTTTGGGAAGATCTCCTTGGCAATAGTGGGCATTTTGCCATTGCAGTCTTGATGCTCGCTAGCCCCGGATGCTGCTCCCAGCTTACAGGTCACTTTGTGGCCAGATGGGACTGAGGCCAACTCCAGTAGGTCACAGGAGCCTTTGTTGTCCAGCGAGAGCGTCCGGCGGTGATGAAACACTCTTCCCGCCCCATCCGGCTCCCCATCCGCTGCCTTGTGCCTTTCCCCGGACAGGAGGGACTCATGCTCAGCGGAGGGAGGTTTGTGCTTCAGGCTGTGTCCCCGGGCCAGGCTGTTCCAGCTGGAGCGGCGGCTGCCCCAGGCTCCGCTGCGGCCCCAGGCACCATAGTGGGAACTGCGGGAGCTGGACTGTAAGACAGCAGGATGAGGGGTCAGAGACTCTGGACACAAAGAAGGAGTATTCAATCCTGTTTCAGATCACAAACTTCTCCCTGGGCCCTTAAGCCACAACATTGTCATTTTTCAGCCACTGAGGAAGTTGTATGGCGAGAATTTAGCAGTAATCTCTGTCAATCTGACCATAAATTGATAATGAGTTACCAATGCTGCTGACTGTGACTACTTCATAACACCATCTGCGTGCAAAGCACTTATGGGGAAGGTAAAGCCAAAGGCCAGGTGCCTGATGTTGTTACTTACACCAGCAAAGAGTAAAAGTCACCAAAATCTGACTGGCAGCTTTTTACACTGCCCTGGGGTAAAGGATAACAACAAGGTGATGGATAATCTGAAACACCATCTTCCACTAGGCTCTTAGTAAAAGGAAGAAATGAGAGAAACAGACTTGTTGGTTAACCTAGTCCAACCACATGAGCAACTTGTCATTTAGTACATGGCTGCCAGCTGTCCCTGTTTACAGGGCCATGAACCCTTCCAGCACAGATGCACTCCCTCAAAACCATGTGTGTCAGCTGGTAGAAAGCCCAGAAGCTGATATTACAAGGCAGACAGGTCTGAGATGCATGGGCTGGACAGTCACCAGTTCTTGGGGCAGTGTTAAGCAGCAGCAAGATCTGCTATGGGGAGCTGCAGCTCATAATTTCTCTCTTCAGAGTTACAAAAGCTTCCAGAATACTCATCTGTCATGGAACTTGGCAGTTGTGGCATCACCCAGATGTTCCTATGCATTTAACTCAGGGCACCATTTTCTGCCCAGTGTTCTAGGAAAACAAGTAAAGGGCGAGGGGACAAAACATGTTTCACTCTAAAAGGGTGTAGCGGTTTTTCCTGGGCCAGGTTTTGGTAGCATGGGGGCTACAGGGGTGGCTTCTTTAAACAAACAGTTGCCAGAAGCTTCCCCTGTAGCAAATAGGGCCAATGCCAGTCAATTCTAAAATGGACCCACAGCTGACTAAGGTCAAGACAACTAGTGGTTGAGGTAACATCTCTGTGAACAATATATTTGAGAAGAGGAAGAAGTTGCTGGGCAGTTGCTAAACTGCAGCAGCTATAGGGAGTGAGGACGTGAGAACACCTCCACAGACACCAAGGTCAGTGGAGAAGGAAAGGGAGGCGGGTGCTTAGGCCCTGAAAGAAAGACTCCCCTGTGACCTCTGGTGAGGACCATGGTGAGGCAGCTGTGCCCCTGCAGTCCATGGAGGCCACTGGGTGAGGAGGCCCTTCCCCTGAGAAGAAGCAGCAGCAAAGTCCATCTGTAATGAACTGACCATAACCCACATCCACTGTGCCGCTGGGAGGGCAGGAAGGACAGTCTTGAGAAAAGGGAGAGATGTGGGGGGACATGTTTTAAGATTTGGTTTTATTTCTCATTTCCCTGGTCTGATGGTTCATTTAATAAATCAAACCTACTCTCCCCAAGCTGAGTGTGTTTTGCCCGTGACGATAATTGCTGAGTGATCTCCCTGCCCTTATCTCGACTCACAAACCTCTCGTTACATTTCTCTCTCTCCTGTCCAGTTTAGGAGGGGGAGAGATAGAACAACTTGGTGGGCTCCTGGTACCCATCCAGGGCCAAACCACCACAAAGGGAAACTCTGTTTCCTTGATGTTCCCCCTCTCCCACCAAAAGAATATAAAATATCTGAATCCCACACTCAGTGGAATATAGATCAATAATCTGGAAATAGACTTCAATAATCTGGAAATTTAGATAAATAATGTGAACTGAACTGGCTTCCTAAAGACAGGCAATGTGCTTGTGTTGGAAGAAGCCTACAGGAGTAGTGCAATCCACCACAGCAACCCCCAGATGATGTCAGAAGGACAACAGAGTCCTTGGACCTCAAAAGAAGGGTATGACACACATTTCTACTCACTCACTCACCAAGGACCGCTGGTCATAGGTCACTCTCCCCAGAGACATCACACTGCTCTTCCGGGAGCCAACAGCAACACGGATCTGGTCAGGCTGCAGGGAGTTGCGTGAGGAGTTGGCGATTCCCCCAGCAGCCACTGGTGGGTTGGAAGAGGGCAAGGATGGGTCCAAGTGTCCATTAGGTGTCACAGGAATTGCACAGAGCTTGGGATCTGAGTGGAAAGATGTAGAAAGAAGAAGAAAAGAAGGTGGGTTCCTCACTATTCAGTGACTGTTTCAATGTCTCAGCTGTTTAGCATGTTAGCAGCAGCTAACAGCAGTTGTTCATCACCAATCAACATCAATTCCTTCTGATTTAGGGTGTTATGGCAAAAGCAGTGGAAGCCGGGAAGGCTTTGAGGTATTCTTCTGAGTCTCCAAAACTGACAGCAGTTCTCCTTGGGGCCAGGCAGACAAGCAGAGTGCTGGTCAGGCAGACTCAGGCTGACAGACAGAGCAAGAAGCTGAACCCTGGCAGCAAGGGGAGGAGAGTGTGCTTCTGCATGCCAAGAGCAGACACTTGCGTCTTCAAGTCTGAACAAACACCACCAACTGTCAGACTGGCTATTTACAGCAGTTATGCTGAGACACTGGGGAAGAGACCCACAGCCATCCATGTATTGGGGTCACTTTTAAATTCCTGCAATCATATTCTTCGTCTCAGTCTATCCCACTACACTGGGTTTCTTCAAATGACTGATCCCTGACCTTGAAGATTCAAAACAGCTTCAAGGGGCATGTTAGGTGCTGTGGACAACCATCAGCATTTGTGGAGATGGATGGAGAGGATGGGATACTGGATTTTAATGCCTGAAAGGACTGGAACAATCTGGACCTGTTGCATAATGAAGGTCACATGTTGTTGCCTGTGTGCAGCGTGAGAGCACCAACAGGCTCCGTAAGCTCTTGCCCACCTGCCCTCCTAGGGGTCTGGCTGCCTACATTCAAGGTAAGCTTTGATATGGTGCAGTCATGTAAACCAGGATCAGACTGCTAAGTTGCAGGGAAGAGTTGTGACAAGACAGTACTGGAGCCACCACTCCTTGCTGTGGGAGCTGTATTTAAGCTCAGACCTGTGCCGGTGGGTCCTTGTCTGGGTTATGCTACAAGTATGCTTGTGCCTGTCCCTGCACCTTGCTGATCCTGATCTTGTCATGCTAAGCGGACTTCTTAGTTTGACCTCAGACTTGCCTCACCACTGTGGACATGCCTGGCAATCACTGAACCATTGGCTGACCCTGGCTAGTGTAAACAGACCTGCTCTGCTCACCTTGTGCAAGTCCTTTGTCAGTGGTTCCTGCCCTCCTGCCTGGCTGTCCCTCCTCCTCAGCTCCTGGTTCCCCATCTTTTGTGGAACAGGTTGCTCTTGCAGTCTTCAAGGAAAGATTTCCAGGGGTGGAGACTTTACCCAGCAGTTTGTAGGCAGACTGTTCCAACAGTTAATTATCTTTCCTTTAAAATATGTGGCTTTTTTCAGTCTGAAATTGTCTGTCTTAGGCTTCCAACCTTTACAATCTCATTATGCTTTTTTCTGCTCAATTAAAGAGCCATCTACCATTAGAAATCCCTCCTTATGCTTGGTACTTACAGAACGTGTGATCAAGTCACTTCTCTGGTTTCTCTAAGCTTCATTAGCCTCTCACTATGAGGCAAGACTTCCAGATTTGTCCAAGTCCTTTTAAATGTGTTAGCATCCCCTATCCAAAAGTAGGTCCCAGAATTGAACAGTGTTCCTGAAATGGTGCCCCTGAAGCTAAACAGAGACAGTTTCACTTCTCACTCCAAGTTGCCATTGTGTAGGTCATTCAAGAACTGCTCCCCTTAGCTGGCAGCTTCCTCAGGATGCCAACAAGGCTCTGGTTTTACAGATAACACCACAAACTAGCACAAAGATCAAAATGAAAACTGTTAAGTGCTTGGAGATGGAAGGGCATTTTCTGCACAATATGCTTTCAGGTTTCTCTCTAAAAAGCAATGGGAAAAAAAGTAAATGAGGCTGGCTGAGCTATTTTACCTGAGCCTTCCTGGATCTCTTGGAACTGATCTAACTCCTCCATGTTTGATGAACTCTGATCTTCATCTGAATATGACCGGTTGGCATCACCCTGAAACACATAAATGTAGAATTTGGGAATTCATAAACAGCAAAGAGCATTTCTTCTTGTTTTTTATTGCTGGAACAATGGCAAAATCCTCCTTGGCAGCCAGGCATCAGTGTGATCATTGGAAAGAGCTTTGTGTGACCTGGGATGGCTGACATGCTGTGTTCTTGCTTTTGGAGGGGCAAATGACACATACTAGTAGGAAAGGGTCTGTTGCACAAGATGGAAATTATTAACTCCATTTCCAGAGAGCTCTTCTTTCTACTTTCAAGAATTAATACCCTCAAAGTGTCTCAAAGGACCCCTCCTGATGAGGCTTCAGTGGCAACTCACCTCAGCCTGAAACCCCTCCACGAGAATAGCAACCAGCAGATTGAAAAGCACGTAATTGCCAAATGTCATGAGAGCCACAAAGTAGAGGGATGCCCACGGCGATGTAGAGGCCATGCCATTATAGAGCACAACATTCCAGTCCTCCTGAGTTAGGATCTGCAACCAGGAGCAGAGGCCACATAAACATGAAGGAAGAATGTGAAGGGGACTCTCAGAAAAGGACAGTGAAAGGATAAATATCAGGATCACATCAGGCTTCCTAACTTCCCTGTAATCAGACATCCACTGCCCACCATCACTGCCCAGCTGTGGTACTGCCCTGATAACGTGAGCTGAACAAGAAGAACCAAGAGAGACTATGAGAGCAGTCATGTGTTAAGGTGACAGTGTTAAACAAAAGAGCTGCCACAACAGTAGTGACTTTTGCAAACTGTCTGAGAGATTCACCAGTTGTCTGGTTACACCACACAATTGTTCTTCTTCCAAATATCACGTGACGAGTGAAACACTCCACAATGAGAAAAAGCACCTCATGATTTTCTCTTCCCTTTGCTCTGGCCTACTTGGAGAGAACAAAGTGCGTTCACCTGGAAGACAGTGACGATGGCCCACAGCAGTGAGTCAAAATTCTTCCGGTCAGGAACCGTATCTCCCGTGTCTGTCCTGAGGCTGAACTTGCAACCAAAGATGTGCATTCCCAGGATGCTGTTGGAGCAAGAAGTGGAGATGGAGACAAATATAAATATCCCTGCCACCACAATGATCTTGTAAGAGTAATTCTATTTTTTTTACCCAACAATCTAATGTAACACCACAGAAGCAAGGGGTAGAAAAACATAGCCAAACCACTGTGACCAATCAATGAAGAAGGACCTGCGTATTGCACCCCTACAGCTGACCAAAAAACCTTGCCTTCCGTCTGTACTGTGTCAGAGCTCAGGTATTGCCTCCAACCTCTCCTTCAGATCTGCTCTCTGCATCATTCTTTGCTCTCATTTTTATTTATCTCCCTACCACTGCATCCACAGGATGCATTTACAAGCTTTCTTGGTTACTTTTCATAGCCCTTCTGCCAGAGCCAGGCTCCAGACTGAGCTGCTCCTACAGCCAGTGTTGATTACCCAGAGACTTCATCTATTCAGTACTGTCTGAGCCTAGAGCAATGGGCAAGACGAGTCATGCAATCATGCTCTGAAACTGCTACACACAAAAAGCCATGCAGTACCTCTTCAAAATACTGTGAGGCAGCTTACTCCCTACTCACCTGAATATAAAGATGAAAAGCATGAGGAGCATGCAGAAAGTGGCTACATTGTCCATAGTCTTCATCAGCACCACTAGCTGGCGGCGCAGGGCGGGCATGAAACGCACCAGCTTCAGCACCCGCAGGAGACGGAACGTCCTCAGCACAGAGAGGCCCCCGTCTGCCTGGCCAATGATCTCCCAGATGCTATGGCCCAGAGAGGCACAGGGAGTATGAGGGACAGAAATGAAAGACAAGTGAACAAACAGAAAAGAGAGAGAGCGAGAAATAACGATGCTAATCCCAACTTTTCACCTCTGCATTGGCAGCTAGCATAAAGGGGTGAGAGAGAAAATCTGTTTGAGCAAGATATAATTAGAAGTATATGCTATAGGCTTATATTTCTGTGTAGAAAGCTGGTACTGTACACTGTAGGAATAAGGAGAGGATTACAGCATTTAAATCCAGCAAGACAACTTCCTCTATCACATATTAAACCTTTGTTGCATCCTTAATTTTTGCATAATTAAAATACTCCACAGCTAAGATTTGTTGTGGACTTCCAAGACAATTTGCAATTGGGTCACCAAGTGTTGCAAAGGGACATCTTGGTCTCCCAGTCTTTGGACTATTGCATCAGCTCAGCTCCTCCTAGCAGAGCTGCTAAATCCTTTTTGAAAAGGCACATGGAAATGTGCAAGCTCTGTGGCACTCTTTTCTGAGTGTATTTCAGTTGATCCCCAAGGCCCTTGTCACCTGATGATGACGATGATACTGTCAAAGATGTTGTAGGGGTTGCGGAGGTAATCAAAGAGACCAAAGGCAGCGAGTTTCAGGATCATCTCCAGGGCAAACATGCTTGTAAAAACAACGTTGCTGATCTCCAAGATGTTGGTCAATTCCTCTGGCTGGAGAGAAGGCAAATTCAGAGAGTCAGAACTGAAAGAGCCCCGAAATCATGGGAAATAAAGCGCCACCATTTCCAGGGGGAAAGTTTTGTAGGGACCTGCAAAGCTCCTCTGAGTGAAATGAGAGTGGATCTGGATAAAACCACTTGCACTGCAGTTCCTTTGCACATTTATTACCTTCACCATAGATTACGTCCCTAATGGATTATTTACTAGATATCGTCAGGAGCCCCATAGCCATTCACACAGCCAAGGCTGATCAAGTGTCTCTCCCATCCCACTCCATACTCTGTGAGTACCCTGGCTAAAGGCTGCCTTGCTCTGTGCAAAGAACATGAGTATCTTTTGAAGCAAGGCAAAAGTGGCTGATTTGTGCTCAGTCCTCTTCATCAAGGATTTCTTCCTCTGAGGTTTCCATAGATAGTTGGCACGATTTTTTGCTGAAATTCTGAAAACCTTTTAATGATAAGAAAACAGTTCTCTGCCTTCCTCTAAACCTCACTGCAACCTTTTCCCCTCTATTTTTCCCATCTCCATTTTTCTCTCCCCCACTCTCCACCAAATCCTGGGTATGCATTAGTTTTCTGGTGCTGTCCCAGTAGTCTTTTTTCATGCCTCTGTCCTCAGAGTGGTCTCAACAATCACCTAAGCAAATATCAGACTGTCTGAATAAGACAATAGTGAGAGGGAGACACTGGTAACACTTAGCTGTAAAGGACAGGAAGAGCAGGACAAAGTGAGAAAAATGGACGGCAAGAAGAGAAAGGCAAAGCACAAGGTGAAAACCTCCAGGAATGACACAAGATTATTGTGCTGAGAAAGGGAAAAGGAAGAAGAGGAGGAGCGGAAAAAAGGAGAAGAGGGAAAAGGGGAAAATAGGAAAGGAAGAGCAAAGGAAATGGGGAGGAAAGGAGAAGGAGAAGGAGAAGGAGAAGGAGAAGGAGAAGGAGAAGGAGAAGGAGCAAATCTGACCCAGCCTTGGGCATTTATTTTCTTTTGAATCTCTGACACATCTTTCAGCCCCTGTGATACAGCCTTCTCCAGCAGAAACCAATGTGTTTATGCATATGAGAGAAAGTGTTTTAATGATTCAATCAGTGGAACAAGTCTGAGCAAATTAAATTACTCCTCCTTTTGTTTTCTAAGTTAATGATTTCTCTTCAGCCTTGGAAACTTCCTTGACAAAGACAGGAGAGGGTCTAGACCATTTATTCAGAAACAATGGAACGCTGCTTCAGAGGGAGATAGAGGCTGCACTGAAGTCATTTGATGAGAGACACTAGGATCTTGCCATCCCCTGTGAAATAGTGCTGTTCCCTGCACTGAATTTGGGATGGACTCATCTGCTCAAAGCACCTCTCACTCAGAGACTAGGACTGCACCAGGCCAAACAGCAAGGGCTGAGGTCTTGAAGAAGGTCAGGGGCATGAAAGGCTACATATGTGCCAGCCTATGCATACTCAGACACAAATACATAGCTGAGGAATACTAACACAGCAATGGCAAGGTACAAAATGTTCCCAAAATTAAAAACTTCCATAAGTATAATAGGTTGCATCTTGGGGCCACACTACGTAATCCATGGCCTTTAGACTGCATGAGACCACTGGGGCAATTCACCTGGCTGTAGAATGCTGCAGGGGCTGCTATAACCTCTGCTTTGGGATTCCCAAGGGACACAGATCCTCACAGGTGAACAAATGGACTGGAAACTGCTCCTTATACCTGTGGCTTCCCACACTCCTCTAATTTCTTGCACTCCTTGTTGCAGCTTTTTAATAAAACACTCCTTTTATTTAAGATTTAAAAAAAAGAGGAGATGGCTCAATTTTTATCCATTATTTGAATAATAAAACCATCCTGAAAATGAGAGGGGAAGGAGGAGACATAAGAGTGAAGAGAGAGAAAAAAAAAAATGAGAAAGTGCACATGGGAAGGGAGAGATGAAGATTACTTCATGGAGGGCCAGGACGTAATGACACTTGCTGGAAACATAAGGGCCATATGCTGAAAAGGGATGTCAATTCCAGCCTGAATCAAATAATTGAGTCAGTGAGAATGAACAATGTAAAAAACAAGAGGCTATGATGGCAGATTATCCCCCTCCTGCTGTCCACATGTTCTCTCCTGTGCCGTCTCAGGGAGCAATTGATGTTTGAAAAACCATGCTTCCCTCTTGCTTGTGGAAAAGGTCACCCATTCCTCTGTCTCTCCCTCCTTCCCCGACATCTATTTCTCTAGTAGAGCCTTCACTTGTTAATCTTTTTCTAATGGACCATCAATCAGCCCCAGCAAAGCATCCCTCCTAAACAGAGGGGCAGGAAAAGCAAGGAGAGGATGAGCAGAGAGAAAGGCAATGAAAGAACAGTCAAAAAACAAGGCTGGGAAAAAAAACAGTAAGGTAAACTCACTGTCAGTGACAAGAAGTAGAGGAGTGAAACGGAGTAAAGTCTGGGGAAAGAATTGCAACACAAAAGGAATTAACTTGGTGAAAAAACAAACCAAACATACAGAGAGGAGACAGGTGGAGAGGCACACTCACTGGCTAAAGGCAGATCCTGCATTGCAGCTGCTTCTGGAGATTTGGCAGAGTACAAAAGCCATCAGGTGGGAGCTAGAGCTGTGTCTTGTGTGGGGATGCCCTCATAGCTAGGGCAGTGTGGCCATGAGTGACAGTGGACAAGGCTGGTGGCTGAGACACAGCTGGCGCAGAGGACTCTCTTTGGCCAGGGAAACATGAACTTGATTAAGGAGGCAAGCAAAGTGGGAAAAAGTAATTCTCTCTTTTTCTTCCTACCAATATATGGGATCCCCAACACAACGGATGTGTCACCTCTCAGTTGTGAGATGTCCCCAGGCTCTCACTGACATCACTCACGCATTCATCATCAAAACCATTAGCAAGGCCTCCTCTTCCCAGGCCACCCAGTTTTACCCAGAAACTGTAAACTGAAGTATCCACAAGCAAAAGCCCAAACTCAAGGTTATTTTGGTCCAAGCTAAACCAGAGAATGCCAAAATCTCCCCACAAATAGTCTGCCACACTGCTAAGCCAGGATAGACTGGCTTCAGATTCAATGAAATACCAACATGCAATTCAGATCCACTTCAGGACTCCTCCACAGTGATCAGAAATTAGAACTGGGACAACAGGGGGAAGTGGCTCAGCTTTTTTTCCCCCTCTTTTCAGTTTCTTACTAATTAACATTGGAGTTCTTACATTAGATTAGATGGAAAATGTAATTAAGTCCATTATCCGACAGCAGCCAGAAACTCCCGCACTACATGAAAGATTAAGTGTATGAAGATCACCATGAAGACCATGCAGGAGAAGTTTCTCCTAACCAGGACTGGACTTGCAGCTAAAAACTGAAGAGTAATTGATGTGACCTATGCAGACCAGCCCTACAAAACTGTACCTGAACATCATTGCCACTGAGGATATGAGAGAGAAATATTCCAGAGATGCCTCTCCAGCCTGTCCATTTTTACTCAGCATGCCAAAGTCACTTGACAATAATCTAAAGAGTCATAGAAATCATCCATGGAACATACCAGCTAAATTTTACTGACTCACTACCACCCAAATAGTGCAGGATTTTGTGACGTTTTGTTATACTCTGGTTTCACAGGATTGAAGTAAAGTATTTTCATCTATCACCCCAGGGAGACTGTTACATCATTTGCTAAATGTCAGTATGACAAGCTGGCTTGGACATTTGCTGAGAGTTTCTGACAAGCAGCAAATAATAAAAAGAAAAGTAATAACTGTAAAATTTGAACTTGTGGATGCAATAAATGCTGATATAAAGGGCTAAAGGATATGCAGGTACTGATCACTAAGGCTGGTCTAGTTAGGAATCATCTCCTGATTCACATAGACAGACCTCATAAAGTATTCATCTCATGTATGAAGGAATACTGTAAATAGGTACTGGAAAAGATAAATCAAGTTATTCATCCCTTGTCTCATTGGCTACTAATGGCAAAGAAGCTTGAGTTCAGCCAGCCATTCAAGAAACACATGAGAAAGGCAGGCTGGGACATTCAGCTGGGACCAGCCTTTCGTACCCATGCTGAATAAGGGAGAAAAGCAAGTAGCACCAGACCCTCTGTGAATGTTAAGAAACATAAGCCTCTTAAAAGGATCTTTCTGGACAGCCACAAGCATCTAATATCTTGATTTTCTACACTGGATTTTAAAAATAGACATTTTCAAGTAGAAGCAGATCTGAAGAACTGCAAAAACTATTTCAAGCAGGACAAAGCTTGAAATGATGGATTTTGGCTTGTGTGGTGTCCCAGCAATATCTGAAGGCCTAATACTGAGGATATTACACGGTGTAACCCACTCTAATGGATTTGAATAAACTTATCTATTTACAAGTGATAACTTGTGATAAGCTTAAGGATTAAAAAATGACTCATAGCAGTGCAATTTGCCCCAAAATGAGTCAATTTCCCTCACAAGAAATGTAGCGAAGGAAAGCTGCCTTGGCCACACAAAAATTACAGGACAAGTGACTGGACAGATAAGCTAAACAAAGCCAAATTCCAAGGTGGTTTGGATCTAAGTTCAGTGGTTTGAGTTGCTGAGGTTGTCTCCTGGAACAAAACCACTGTGAATACTAAATCTCTGAATTGTAACAAATAGATCATTTTAATTCATGCTTTTCTTTGTGTTGGTCAAGGCTCAGGAATCAAAGGTGGGACTTGCACATGGGCTCTGTCCCCTAGCTTCTTGTGTTTCTGAGCCTGAATCTCATGATGGCTCCTGCAGTCTCTCTCATCCCTTAATCTGATGACTGCTGGGTTCTTTGGTCAGTCAGACAGCTCACCTATGCAGAGTCCATGAACAAGTGGAGCACCAAAGAGATGACACATGTGCTATGAACTGCTTCCAGGGTGCTCAAACCTGTGACACCTTCACATGGCCTCTTGCCCAGACAGATACGTCCCCAGAGAGTGGCTAGAGCTGTGATCTCCCATGCACCAGAAAATAAAACTTGAGAGGTTCCCTGTACACATTAGCTCTGGACCAGGAGACGTTCATATGACAAAGTAGCTTAAGCAACACAAGCTACTTCAGTCAATAGGATGGCATCACCCTGCAAATCACAGGTCTCTGTGGGCAGAGATATCATTTTGCTGGATATCGTACCAGGAAAATTTGTATTTCTGTGAGGTAAAACAACAGGAAAAATAGTAAGGAAGAAACGAAAAGGCAGCAATGAAGCACCAGCCTGAAAGGTACTGATAGCACGGCTTGAAGAAAACTGAAAGTGAGAAAAGGGCAGTGCAAATGGCTGTGTGCTTTTGAATTAACTGCTGGCTGAAAAGGTTCTGGAATTCATGGTATGGTCTGAAAATATATTTTTAATCTTCTTGTGCCAGGGAAACAGGATTCAGTATGCATATTTTAAATAAACAGACTGCACCTAGTTTTTCAGTTATGATCAATTCTGCTGACATCTCTTTCTAGTAGAAACAGCATGAAGAGTCATAAGCTTTTGCTAGCTACTTATGGATAAAAAGTGATAGCATAATTTTAAGGATGTGTCATTAATAACCCGCTACTAGAAATCCCAAGACTGCAGGCAGATCCCACTCTGCTGTGGGCTGTACAAACACAGCAGAGGCGGCCTGGAAGGGCTTAAATCTGCACACACAATAGCCAAAACATGACAGTGAATTCTCTACCTCCAGCTCAAATATTCTTCTGCTAAACTCTTCATGCTGTCTCCAATGAACCAAAATGAACAATGGCTCTCCCTGCTTGGTGCTCATATCTTTGAAACATCAGTGGGCAGTTTTCATATCGTCCTGGGCTTCAACCCTTAGTCATCTCTCTGCTACGTGATAAATACCTTGCTCTTTTTTATATATTTTCATGAGTCAACCCCTCTAGCCTCTACTTCTTTCTCCTTTCCTCCGAGCTCCCGCTAGTATTTTTCTGGTACTGAAGCATCCAGTGCAGTTCTGCATTCTGGGATCAAATTAAGGTTTCCCATCCTTGTGTCAAAAAGTAGCTGGGCTTTGAAAAATGGTCTAATGCTTAGAACGTGGGTAGGCTCCAGACATCAGTGTCAAATACTGGCTCAAATAGCGTGTTGCCTGAAACAGGGAATTTATCATGATATTTCCATGCCGACACAGCGCAGGACAAATCAGAGTGTCTTGCCTGCACCAGACTCGCTGCCTGTCTCTTTGCTGCCTGAGACTGCATTCAGGACTAGACTTCACCTTGGCTCTAAAGCTTCAATCCAGTCAGCATCTCAGTAGTGGAGCCATCTCGTATTTTTGTGATCTGGGCAAACACATGGAGTGAATCGTGGTCACGTTCAGGTTGGTGGCATAGATCTGAGACATAGATGTACAGCATGGACTCCTTTAATGCGAAGTGCAGCAGAGCTACCAGCCAGCAATGCAGAAGCAAGGTCGTAGGTGTGCCTAACACATCACAGAGTAGACATAGCTTTTGTTTCCCAGCTGTAAAATAAGGGCACACATTCCTTCTCCATCTCACAAGTCTGTCATCAGGATAAAGTGTACTGCTGACTCAGAGCTGCCTGCAGACTATCGGCATGAAAGTCAAACCTGTGCCCACACATGCTGTCCATGTCTGACCTCTCTCTCACTTCTTGCTGACAAGGCAAAGGAAAGGCTCAAACCATCTGAGCCTCTAAAATTACTGGAGATGGGAGGTGGTGCCTTTCTTAGCCTGCTTGTATAGACTGTGCTCAGACATCTCTTAATTAAGCCAGAAAGGCTAGCAAGCTGATGGATTTGAATTGAGATGCTGGTGGAGTGCCTGTGACATCCCCAGAGGGCACATTAAATTAACCAAATAGACTAAGGATTCAGTAAGCTAATGAAGAGAGAAATGAGAGACAGAGATATAAGGAAGATGGAGGAGACAAGGGTGAAGGAGAAAGAAGCAGACGGAAGGAGAAGACAGGGTGAAAAAGAAAAACAGAGGGATAAAAGTGATGAGGGAAGAGGAAAAGAGAGGGATTTCACAAAAACAGTGAAAGTGATTAAGTGCAGGGATAAGGAAGAAAAGACCTTGCAAGATACCGAGGCCTTCTCTGAAGCCATGCTGGGACCATCTGTGCTGCAGCCTTGGGTCCAAATTGCTCAACTTCTACCTCCACTGGGTTGCATCAGCTGTTTAGCGAGGCCCTAACCCCAAGCAGGACTCACCAGTCCCCACTGCCCACTCTTTGCCCTAAGGTGCCTTACCTGCTCATGGTGCTCAATGCCCATGCTGATAGTGTTCACCAGGATTGCGATCATGATCCCACGGTTGAAGTACTTGCTGTCCACAATCCCTCGAAGCTTGACCCTCACTTCTCGCCACATGTCACTGCAGAGCTTCAGTCGTCCGCCTTGTTCCACCTCCTCCTCCTTCTCTAGCCCTGAGGCACCTTGGTCCTCCCTGCTGCCCTCTCCCTCCTCTTCACTGGCTGCCCCATCCTCCTGGCCTGAGTCAGCGCTATCCAGGACAGAGAGCCTTCGGGATGCTTTGTGCTCCCCCCTGTGGCATCGGGGGCAGTTGGCGGGATCAGAGGTTGCTGTCACAGCAATGGGCTCGACCAAGCTCTGAGGAGGGCAGTCAAGAGAGTTGTGCTGCTGGCAAAGCTCTGGGGAGAGAAATGAACAGGCTTAAAGGGGAAGCCTTTGAAAAAGACATCAAAACTGAGCACCCATTCAACTTTTGGCTTTAGAAAGGGTATCAAGGCTTTTTTAGCTGTAAGGATGATTAAACGCTGGCATATCATCTCAAGGGTGGCAATAAAAGACATGGCCATCGGGGGCTTTATGCTGACTGTGTCACCAAAAGGCATGGCACTGTTCAGTTGCCAGTGATTAGGCTCGATGGGGGTTCATGTCCATCAGAGGAAGAACTGTTTTGTCTGATGTAGGAATCACAGCATGCAGCTCAGTAACTTGTGTGAAACGGGAACCGAGGGAAAAACGATTACAAGGGCTGCTTTCGGCCTGAACTGCTGCAAGTAGGGTCCAGGAACCCACATGCTGAGCTGTACTCTCTAAATTAGGGAAGATACATTAGCAAAGTGTCTCAAGAAGCCAGAAAAGGTCATGCAAGAACACTTCCTCCCGATAGTCCACACACTCTGAATCAGAACAGCTCTCCTGACTTCAGTGAGAAAAGTGTGTGATCCTCGATCCTCCAGTTGGGCCTGGATAGGACACTGGGGGAATGAAGCAATTAATTCAGTAACACAGTGTGTGATGCCTGCAGAAACTTTTTTTTTTTCAAGAGAATGAGAGACTGATTATGCAACAACAGCTGAAGGAAAATACACTGTTTTCCTTGTTAATGGGAGCATAACTTACGAAAGGCATCGGCAGGCAGCTAATGCTAACTCTATAAAACCATTTGTACAGTCACTTTTCAGGCCAGAAATCCAATTTAAATGGTATCTCATGTCTAATTTTACACAACAGCATGTGTGCCCATCAAGAGAAATTGTCTCCATTGCCCTTACATATCCAATTGCCTTCTTCAATACTGTTCCCTTGGTGCAAGAGACCCATTATTGCAATTTTACTCTCCTCGCCTCTCTCTTTAGTTCCCACAGCAACTCAGTTTGACAGGAGAGCTATGGTGGACCTGCTGCATCATCAAGTCCAATCCTTAGTCATGCTCTGTCATATACCCCCTAACGCTTCTCTCTCCCAAACTGCTATCATCACCACCCTGCTACGCCAGACCTGGAAACCTTCACAAGCCTCAACTTGTGCCTGTAATGTTATCCCATTATGATCTCTGGTTTCAGACCTGGGTTTACCATGTTTCCCTGCTGATCGGCCCTGTCTCATTGCTGGTTTTGCCTGTTACCCCCACCTCGCTATTCTGGTGCGCTGCTCAATGGTCAATGTCAATTCTAATTCTGTGCTTTGCAGACACAGATCCTTTGGCAGGCTGGCCCATGGAGGTGCTCCCAGTCACTCTCACATTCCTGCTGTTGGTATTCCCAGCTTTCACCCACACAATCCTTACTGTAGTGCCTCTGGCTTTTCCTGTTGCTGCCCAGCTTGGCATCACTCGGCTCCGCACGGCCCAGGCGCCGGCTCTGGATGGTGTTGTACAGCCCAAGGGTGCGGCGCTTGGCTTTGCGCACGATGTGGCAGACGTATTGGAATATCTCCTCATAGCAGTCTCCTGGCTCCATGTAGCTGGCAACCGTGCTAGAGGAGAGGTACCGAGCCCTCTGCTCCTGCATCAGCTGGTGCTCCCTCTGCTTGGTCTCTGAGAACTGGGTGGCGATGACCACCAGGCAAAGGTTAATCATGAAGAAGGAGCCCACCTAGTATTAAAGGACAAGAAGGGATAGACAATGTCAGCATAAGGAACAACACATGGGAGGTGGAGTGTAAGAGGAGAGAGGAGGGAAAAGCGGCTGGAAGCAGACAGAGGAACAAGAACAAGTCTGCATATGGATATGGGATTTTGGAGGAAGCCAAGGCAGTGCGAGCTTCTTTCTGAGAACTCACGCAACATAATTTCCATGCAGAATTTAGAGCTCTGAACTGAAATTCAGGAAACACAAGCCTGATTTTTGACTCTTTTGGCAGGCTTTGGGACCTTTAGCAAGTCACTTAGAAGTTACTTGCAAAGGGTTTGAATAAAATTGGACTCTTCCTTTCCCTCTCCTTCATGTCAAACAAAAGGTGGGAGGCAGAGGACTAGTTTGGTTGCTCTTTTACTACTGGAAAAACCCTGCACAGTGACTCATGGTCTTCAATTCTTGGAGAATGTGTCAGTATTTTTTTATCATTTTATCTATTTCTACCATTTACACTTTAATTCACCATAAAGGGAGACTGTAGTTTGCAGAAATGAATGATCTCTAGAAATCAAAGAGGAGTTTACAAAAACTAATGACTTAGAGAAGGACACCAAATAGTCTGGCAAAACAGTGCTTCCTTGCCCATTTTCTATTCTTCTGACTCTTTTGATACCAGACATAACACATTAGCTCTTATTTTTCTTGTCCTCCAGCCTAGGTAGGATTTCCATTTCAAATACAAAAACAACCACACTCTCCCAGTTTCTTAGAAACAAAACAAAATGCCCATGTTATTCCTATTCTCTATACAGAAGCTAAAATGTCTACCAGACTTATTTTACACCTTTGCATGTTTCCTTTAAGCTTTCTCTGCCTCAGTTTTCCTGTCTGTAAAATTGAGCAAACATTTTTTAGTGCTGAGAGATCTGGAAGTAAAAATCTCACTCTGTCACACATTATAAAATTACAGATGAATATACACTAGGAGATCTATCCATTACACTTAGAGTAAAACCTGGGCTTCAACATGCCAAGAATTTCATACATAAAAAGGCTGGTAGCTGTGTTCAAAAATCATTCTCAAAAGCTATAATGCCTTGATTGGTGCCTACTCCCTGTAGAGCTCTAAGTGGTGATATGACATTGATAAAATGCAGAGTCTGATTTCTGAACAAGGACCACCCTCTGCACTGCTCTAGAATGGACTCTGAAGAGCAGTCCCTGGGAGTACAGGAAGCACCAGCTCAAGATTTCTGCTTCCCCTGGACCAGTGAGCATCCCTGCTTAAGGGACATCCTCACACTGTGTTCCCCCTGTATAAAGCCACACAGAGCCCAATCTCATCTCCTTGTTTCTCCTTTCCAAGGAAACAGTTCTGACACGGAGCTGGACCCAGTCCTGACTTTACCTTCATGCATGTGTCCTCCCTCACATAACCCTTCCAGCAAAGGACAGAAGGCAAGCGAAGGTGGGAACAACCTAACCCCAACACTCGTGCACAGAAAAGTTGAGTTCTTTTCAGCAAATACCTTCACCTTGTTTTATCCATCCAAGCAGCCTTTCAGTGCACAGCCCCTGCCGCTCTGTCCAGAGGCTCAATACGATGGCTCTCAGTATTTCAAAGGGGAGGTATCCCTGCCAGCATCTGAATAAGCATTTGAACCATGAAGTGCTTTCCAAACAGATGCAACATAAGAACAACAAACCGTCTCAAAATAAAGGTTGGTTGTTGGGGTTTTTTTCCTCCTCCTTCTCATCACCCTTCAAAGCTGTTCTAATTCTATTCCACTTTATCACTGGACCTTTCTTTTCCATCTCCTCTTGCGTATACTTCAGCCTATCTTCCCTTCAGCTTTTGTACGTGGCCTTGAAAATTAAAACAATGCCTTATTCAAATTTCTTTGCCTTCAATGTCTTGCTTGTTTTCGCTGATGAGAGTATGAATGGGAATCCAAATTCTTCTCCAAGGCGCTCTCCTGCCCTCTTCCTCCTCAGCATCACACACGGGCTGGACCCTTCAGTTATTTCCCTCAGCCTGCGCAGAGTGAGGCAAGGTTAGGAGCTGGGCACTAGCTGCTTGTGCATTCCTGGAATGCTGTGACACTGTCCCATACTTTTCAACTTCCAACATTTCCACAAAAAAGCATGTGATTAAGACTTGCAACACTTTCTCTCTAGGCTACAAGCAGAGGAGCTGAGGGCAACAAATTGCCCTCTCAGCAGGGTCACCCTGTCAGCCTGGAGTCGATTCCAGAGAGAGGGATGAGGTTCCATATCACCAAGCCCTGTCCCCACAGGCACCGTTTGCCATCATCTCCTGCTAAATGACCAAAAAGGGGAAGGATTGAGAGGACTGGATATGACAACTAACATCCAATCCTTAAACCTCTTCGCTGGGAACAGCAAACACAAAACAAATGAGCTTTTTTAGTCCTTAAGATGACAGGCAAGTCCATAAACACTAAGGCTCTGCCAAGCTTGACACTGTCTCTCAGCTAGCAGAAGGACAGGAAGGGTCCCAGATGGCTCGTAATTGAGTGATCTCTCTCAGCTAGCTGAGTGAGGAGACCAAAAGTGTCTGACATGAAGGCAGACAAAGCATTTGACAGAGGCAGAAGGATACTGTTGATTCAGAGCCCCAACACAGGCATCCTGTTCAGTTCTGAGACTGAGCTGTACTTCAGTTAAGCAGATTTTGGCCTTGTTCAGCCCAAGGTTTGATCATTGTCTCTGCAATATCCCATAAAATCTGACTGGTGCTGGAGATGCTGACTAACTTGCTCGTGGGGTTTTTTTGGTTTTGTTTTTTTTTTTTTGGCCTGTGCCTGGATATCCAGCTTGTCTTTTGAAGCCTACATATGTAGGCATAGAACATTTCAAAGAGGCCACAGAGTGCTGCAATGTGGAGGCCAGCCTGAGAGTTCAGAACAGCTTTTTCTACTCCAAGAGCCACACCAGTGGCCAAGTAGCTGAAGAGGTGACAGCTGGACCTCAAGCATCTTTCCTGTAAGGGTGAGGAAGCCCTGGCACAGGATGCCCAGTTTGTGGAATCTCCTTCTCTGGAGGTTTTCAAAAGCATGAGGTCAAAACTGGCCTGAACGTGCTCCTGAGTGATCTGATCTAGGCAGGCTTGCCTAAGCAGGGGGTGCTGGAATAGATGATCTTTACAGGTCTCTACCAACCCCTAACATACTGTGAATCTGTAAAAATAAAGGCTGGAAGGATTGTGCTTCATGAGACTTCAAGAAGGATTACTGTTTCTATACGAAGACTCAGAAAATTAAAATCACGTGATAGCAAGTTCACACTGTGGTGTTGCTATGTGCTGCAAAGGATGTATGTAAAGAAGGTAAGAGAAAGGCTAAATATTTTCTTGGTGTAACTCCATCAACGGCAAAGGAAATATCCCATCTAGCACACAGCTCCTTTGTTCTGAGCAGTCCCCAGGGCAAGCTGAGGTTCGTGTGCTCCTGTGTTTGATGGAAATAAACCTACATGGCTTCTGCAAATGAGGAGGGAGTGTCTAGAAATGTCAATGACACTCTGCAGTAAAATCTCAGGTGGAGTGTTTAATTGAGGGTTTTCAGTGCCTGCAAATTCAGAGGTAAAGTTTGAATTGCTGAAAATCCACATGAGGTGAGCCAGCAATAGAAGGATGCTCCTGCTCAGAAACAAAAAATGTGCTGTCAGAATTTATGTGGTTTGGAGCAGAGGGTGAGGGGCAGGTTTTGGAACTGGCCTGCAGTGGACAAGTATGCCCAACCCAATGGTTGAACATTGACTCCGCATTGTTCTCCTTGGCTCTGGGAGAGACTGTGTCTGAGACAACGAGTAAATTCTGTGCTGAGCTGCACATTGTACAAATCTGGGCATCCTGCCCGTGCTGCTCAAAGTGAAAATGCAAGCAGATACTAAATCCCTATTGCATGGTGGGAGATCTGAACAAGCTTTTTGGGAAAGAACTGATTTATGAACTCCAAAAAGCAGTGGATGTCCAGTTTGCCTTTTGGAACAGAGCTGGGGGAAAGTTCCCTGTCCAGCATCCTGTGCAATCATACCTCTACACTATCTCTCCTTGGGACTTTCCAGCCTCAAAGTAAAAGCAGTATTCCTCCAGGTGTATTTCACCTCTGCTATCCTGGGTCATGCTTCAGCCCACAGGAAGCAGGTCATCTTTTTGTTTTCCTCTCCTTGTCTTTCCCATATGATGATACAAGGCCAAAAGGTCAGGAGAAATCAAGCATATCATGAAGATTATGAGTTTTTTGAAAGTTCTATGACCTGAATGGACTAGAAGATTAATTTTGTGCCACTCCCTATACGATCAGAGTGCAAAATTTCTCCCAGAAACTGGATTAAGGTTCATTTGCTCTCAAGTCATTCTATGTCAATTTGAAATTCACCTACAGTCTGTTACAGGTGAGTCTGTTAATGTTACTGAGCTTCTAAAGGTCCCCTTTCTAGAAGGGCATGGCTACATAGGAAAAGCAGTGGGTAAAGAATAGAGTCCTAGCTAGGTCCATTCAGCAGCCCATCCAAATGCATGTAGGCCTTGTATATACACACTGGCTAAGTGACCTAGAACTAAATTGCACTTACCATGTACAATATTAGACTTCCCATCATCCAATCTATGTCTTATCCTTCTACTCTTGGCTTTGGTCTCTATGTGGGCAAAGTGCAAGAGTCTTCAGAGAAACAAAATCCTTCCTCGTTAGAGTTATCTCCTACAAGAATACGCATTTAGGCATGGGAGGCTTGAGGAATGGAAGAGGCAACAGTACCATGTTTCTCACCTCTCTTTCCAGGCACTGACAACCATCCTACAGCAAAGCAGCCTTCAAACTTCACTTGCATAAATCCACAGGTCTTAACAACTTCTTATTAAGTTCAATACAGACACAGTTCCCTCTTTCCATCCCCATCAGCCACAATTCATCTCACATAGCCAGTTTCTGCTGGACTGCTGACACTTTTGGAGCAGGCAGCAGGTCCTTTCTATTCATGGTGAAGAAGTAATTCAGCGTGACAGATCCTGAATCTGACAAAATCTGAATCTGAGTCCCCGAATCTGAGAAATCCAGGTGCTGCCAGAAGCTGTAAAATGTGGCTTAAGAATGACTCAAGAGTTTAAAACTTATAAAGAGACCAAGGGCAGAAGCAGAAACAGTTTTCTGTGCTTTTAGGTCTCTTGGTTTGGTGAATTTACTTTGAGGGAAGATCTACGGATGAGAACATTGTCCTACACTTGCTCTATATATCTCTAGGAATTAATCCTGAGCAAATTTTTGGACTGAAAGAGAATAATCTTGCTAATAACTATGTGATCCTGCCATCGGCTCTTGGTGAAAAATCAGCTAGCCAGGTCCTGAGATTTCTAGAAGAAATACAGGTAAACTAGGATTGGGTTTTTTTCCCCCCAGTATCGTGTTGGCCTAACACCTGGGGTTTGTAGACTCTTAACCTGCAATGCTGACAGTCATCAAGTCTTATACTTACGATTATGAGCAAGATAAAGTAGATAAAATTGTAGAAGGAATGGGCATCCATCACGTAGTACATGATCTCTACCCACCCTTCCAGCGTAATCACCTGCAAAGACAAATAAAAGAAACAGGAGGGAAGTGAGCTTCCAGAGCTCACTCCTCAGTGTATACAGGCAGATATTGGCAAGGCTGCTGCAACCCAAGGAAGGTAAGAAACAACAATTCACTTTAAGGAGGCCAAATATCCATTCCAGGAAATCAGCATGGTACTGCTTGGTGACACTGGCATGCTGTCAAAGCCTGTGAGATCATGGTAGCCCACAGCAGGAATATTTCATTAAAATAGTTCATTTCCCTGGATCGCAGCAGGGAAAAAGCTGCAGCAGGTTTCTGCACCCCTTGGACTGGACATCACGTACAGTAGGTGGAAAAGAAAAAAGGCCTGGATTTTAGCTCCCATTTGCAATGTGTGCTAGGAATTAAAGAGAAATAATACATTAAAATGGACTACTTTGCTGTATTGTAGGAAAAAACAAGTCAGCCTGAATGATGTAGCTCATTTCAGAATGGCTCTACGTTCCTCCCCATCTCCAAGAACACCATTTGTGCTGTGCACTCCGCGTTCTCTTGCCACAGTAGTTACAAGGCTCTTTCCTCTCTGCAGCTGTATCCTACCCTGAAG
This sequence comes from Urocolius indicus, assembly GCA_013401255.1. Lineage (NCBI taxonomy): Eukaryota > Metazoa > Chordata > Aves > Coliiformes > Coliidae > Urocolius > Urocolius indicus. Next base: position 72,526 of record WBNH01010561.1, on the reverse strand, counting down.
AAACCATCATGGAAGCACAGAAAGATTGAGCTGCAATACAGAGACAGCCTCGTTAGGAGGTTATCTCAGCCTTACCTGAAATATCACAATCCAGGCATACCCGATGTTGTCAAAGTTGATGGCACCCTTGTGCGGGTTGGCGTTGCCTGTACGGCACACGTTGTAGTACTGGTTCCAGTTGACACACATGCCACTGATGTTGAACTCTTGTCGGACTGAGTTGTAGTAATAATAATCATCCTTGTCCAAACAACATTCATGGCCCCGCTCCTTCAGTGGGGGTATCTCATGACAGCCCATAATTCCATTGTCCCCTGACAGTGAGCAGATAAAGGGCATCTCATCATCTTCCTCAGGCTGGTAATAAGGGGGTAGGACAATGTCACCTTGTCTGCAAGGATGAAAAACACAGCCATACAGTTCCTGTAACAGATACTTTCCCATCAGCAGAACAGGGAGCAATCCTGACATAGGGACTGCGCTGAGTAAGGGATTTCCAGGTTTATTGCCTCAGAAGTAAGGAAGGGAAGACGGGGCTCCTGGAAAACTGGATATTTCCAGGGTGGTTCCCTTGTTTTCAGATCTTTGCTTGCCATCAGATCACCCCAAGCCAAATAATTATGTAATCTGCCTGCATGGAGGATGAAGAAAAGCTGGAATGCAGAGATTTGCATTCTGAACATGTTCCCCATTAGCATCAAAGCTAAATCAGTTGCAGTGATATTAAGGAAGTTCATCAGGCTTTACTGTGACGTGCTTATGTATGTAACCATTGATGGACACGTTTGATAACATTTGGCAGTGAACCCTCTGTACATCAGCCCCTAAAAAAACAACCCAGCTCATGCATAATTATCGTTGCACAGCTAAGCCTTAAAATCAGAAAATGCAAAGTTAAAATCGACTTAACCTTAACTTTGACTCCTCCTTGACGGCAGGCATTATGGGTGCAACGTTTCATGACAAGTTCATGTACCTTTTTCCAAATAATGCAAGCACCTTCCAAAAGCATGAATAATTAAAATCATCTATGCTTGCCTAGCTGGAGATGAGCTAACGATCAGCAAAGTGAAAGGCGGAGATTTAAAATTTTCCATTAGAGTCTATCTGGTGCTTTCCTTGCAGTGACACAACACAACAGCTTTCGCCTTGCATGAATGCTGACCTCTTCACCAAGAGACGTTGGAAGAGGACGGATGTGGATGGAAAAGAGAAGAGAGAAAGTCTCTGGTTCTAAACTAATCAGGACTAAGCCACAAAGATCTGTCGTAACTCATCCAAGTCATTGGTGAACTCGGTGACTGCAGAATTCGTTTCTCTGTTAACGGTCAGTGAAAGATTTTCTAGCATCTGTCACTTTGCAGGCTGCGGCCCCAGCTCACATCTCAGTTACATCAACTCTGCGTGGCTGTAATTACACTCATTAAAGTAGTACTACCCCTGATTTACGTAAAGGACAATCATCAGAAACATTCATTTTTTTTCCCCAAGGAATGTATAAACACAGTAAATGGCTGCTTTAAGCAGCTCCTACTCTCCAACCCTACTGCTGTTCTGCAGATTGTATTTTCACACTTACATTTTTCCAATTTGAAATGATCTAAGGCTTCAGAATTGTTTAATCAGTCTAACTTGATCTACAGCCTCTGGGTTCTTTAAGCTGGAGGACACATGGGATTAGCATAAGGTTTTAAGAAGACACTTTAAAGCCTGAGATCTGCTAAAGCCAGAAAGTCAACAGGAGGAGCTGTGCTCTGGAACTGGTGCTCCGCTCCCCAGGAGAGTAATTGCAGAATTCATAGCAGGCAGGACATTTTCCAATCCTTTGTGTCCAGGAAGGAGGAGGAGAGCTGTGCTCTGCAAGTCCCCCCAACACCCCCAGAATAAATCTCAGACATCTGTAATCGACCTCTTAATGGCTCCAGACTCTCTTTGCTAGAACTCATGGATTCCCCATGTCCCTCCAAAACCTTTGGAGATAATTCATTGCTGTCCAAACAAGTGACCTCTGCTCTATCTCAGAGGTGCCAAAGATGACCCTGAAAGCATCAGGCAGCACTATGGCTTTCTGTAAGATTCCTTTGGCTGTTGTTTTTTTTTTAAGAGGGAGTAAGTTCAGGAGAAAGGCTGATGTTTCAGAATTTCAAGTTTTTCTGGGAGTAGGAGCAGCAACTTGAATCCCTGTGCAGAGCTGGAGGAAGCAGATATGCTAACCTGTGTCTTGGACAAATCCAAATGAGCCCAGGCATCTGTAGACTGTGAAGACAGTCTAAAAAAAAAAAAATGCTGCCTTTGTCCTCCTTCCCTTTCCACTACAAGACGAGTCTGACACTTTGCGTGCTATCACCCTACAGCCATTTGGAGTGAGTGACACACAGAGAGCTGGGCAGCAGAAGACAAGAGAGCAGGGAAGGGGAAAGAGAAACGTCCCTGGAAGAAAGAAAGGAGGCATTGTCTCCCAGGCACTCACATCGTGAAGTTCTCCTCCATGAAGCAGCGGTTGCGGAGGAGTCCAGCCCACAGCTGCACCCCGATGATGCCGAAGATGAAGAAGACAAAGAAGCAGAGAAGAAGGACGTTCCCCAGCATGGGCAAGGTGTCCAGGAGTAAGTTCACAAGGATGCGCATGCCTGCAGGGGGAGAAGAGAACCAGAAGAAGGAAGTGTGGGATGGAGGATCGGAGAAAGGGAGAGAAGGAAGGGAAGGAGAAGGAAAGGAAAATTTAGGACATGTACACACACACACACAAAGCTACATGAAGATAAAAGCAGAGTGTTAGAAATTAATTAGTGCCCAAACCAGGCTAGATTTATGATCAGTGCCCTTTCTTCTCCTAACCTCTACTGACAGGCAGCCAGTAGAGCTGCTGTGATGTCGTGATCTCTTAACTCTAGACCTCCATCTGCAGCAGCGAGAAGAAAAGGGAAAGAGGCTTTTGGTACCATCAGCTATCTGACTGATATATCCCTCCCTCATTTCACACAGAAGGCTAACAGAGTGACAAATGTCCCACAAGCGCATAGCAGCTCAATGGCCCCATCCCCAGACCACTTGGTCTGAAAGTCATCCAATTTCAACAACTGCCGGCAGTAACCTGTGAGAATCGCATCAATGGACCAAGGCTAGCCTGACTAGCAGGATGAACCTCTCCAGCACACATAAGGTGGCACAAATTGGTTTTCTCAGTAACAATATCAGGGGACAGTCATGGAGACCACACTCTCCTCTCTTGTCTGGTGCTCTCTCCCCAGGAGGGCTGGAGCACACAAGTATCAGGCACAGCCCAAAATGTTGTCAGAGCAGCACTAATGGCCAGTGCAAATGTTTCCAAAACAGTTTTTCTTTTTTATAAAATTACTTGATTAATTATTTCTGTGGTTCTATTTCTCCTTCAGCTCTTCAGTTCACACAGCCACAAGCAGGGGTAAGGATAAGCTTATTTCTTCCTTAAGAGCTAATGACATTTTCTGTGCCTTCCAGGAGTGGTGAAAATACAGAAATCCTTCTGAGCATCACCACACTGCCTTTACTCCCTGTGCACACGTCATGCAGTCATGTCTCCTCACCTCCACTGAGGTCCCTCCCCCAGAGGCCCAGAAAGTTCCTTCACTGAAGATGTTCCACATAGGCCATCAAATAATTAGCTAATTAGGTATTTACAGCCAGTTCATTACTTCAGATGGCAGCAGAAGGGGAAAAAGGAGGGGAAGATAAGACTAGGATTCTCTGACAGCCCTTTGAGGCACGAGTTAATCCCCCTTGTGTGCCCAGTCAAGTAATTAGCCACACAACACCGTGCATTACCCTCTATCTCTATTCCTCAGGCTGCTCACAAAGCTGAAATGGGAGGGAAGTGGTGCCTGCAGAGGCATGCAGGCATGGGGTGCACACATAGAAAGGAGAGGCAGAAGGGTGCCCGGTGTAGGACATCAGACCAGTTTAGCTCAGGAAGGACCATTTTGGGGCTGGAAGAGACAGGGTATTTGTGACCTGCCAGGCTCCAGAGCAATGCCTTGCACAGAGCTTTGGCTGCAAGGCCACGCACCTTCCCACAGGACTGTGTGTTCCCAGCATTAACGCTGCTTCACGGCACGAGCTCAGTCCTTCCCATAAACTCTCCTGGGCAGTCCCTTACAGAGAGCCAAGTGACACTGGAAGCTCTGCCAGTAGCATTGCAAGAGGGGTGATGTTTTTTTCAGATCAATTGATGCTAACTCCATCTCAGAGCAGAGGTAATGGGAAGCATGAGACTGCCCTTACACTGAAATGCAGAACAGGGAGCACAGACATCCCCACCAGAATTTTACGGTCAGTGCACTGGTTGGGTCAGAATTTGCAGAAATTGATTTTGGCTGTGTTCCAAGAGAAGACAAGTGACTTGAAACTTGCCCCCCTTTTCCTTGTAAGCATCCTGCGTGCCCATACATTCTCCATCCCGACTCTTAGAGGGGCTACTGATGGTACAGGATTGTGCTATCCACAGCTCCAGGATCATAGTGACTTCCCTCACACCAGGCCCTCTGGAGTACCTGGGCCCATAACCCAAGAATTGGCAGGTGGCCCCAGCACTTGGCGTCTTTTCCACCTCACAAAGAATTCCAGCATCGATGGGTTCAATTTCTAAGCCTGAATGAAAGCCAATTTATATATTTTTTTAAATCTCCCAGTTGAACAGTCATCATACTCTGTCCAAGAGATTGGCTTTTCCAAAAGCAAGAGCACTGAAGCTGCAGCCATCCAAACATCAGCTGCAATTCTCCTATGAGCCAACCGCCTCTGAAACAAATCCATCACTTTGTGCAAAGCCTCTTTTGTTTCCTGCCCTAAACCACAAGAACTTGTTTTTCACCAAGGCATCATTTTTCCATCAAATGGACCTCATTTGCTGAGCTCACCCAGTTTGTGGCGGTGCTTTAACTACTACTTCCACATGGATGAAAAGCACAGTGTAAATACAAGCTCAGTACCTTTGTTCTCTTCATTGTTGGCCTCTCCTTTGCTGTGCTGTCTTCAATAATCATGCCGGAGTCCCCGAGCCCCATCCTTTTCTATGGCATTTTGGCAATACCCCTTCTGCTCCTTTGCCAGCCTCTATGGGCACTTTGAGATCAAGTCCTCGCAGCCTCCATGTCCCCTCTGGAGCTGGCAGCCCAGCGTGGGTCTGTCTGCAGCTGGGGCTTTGCAGTACTTCAGACCCAGGAAGGGTCCTCACCCAGCAGCCACACTAGGGCACCTGCCACAGATCTCCAAGGAAGGATCCTCACTGCTGGGTGTCTGAACAGTTTTCATGGGCAGGAGGGTATGAGCCCCACTCAGGCAGGACTCACAGAGCAGTATGGTTCAAAGTCTGCACAGCCTGACTGGGAGCAGGTTGTCAATGGTCCCTGTTTTCTCAAGCACAAGGAGTAGGGGAAAGTAGAAGAAAGGCTGAAAAGCCTAAGTCCAGAGGAAGATCTATTGCAGACCCTGATGGCTAAGACAGCAAAGTCTCTAAAGCAGCTGCAGGGCAACAGAAATGGGCAGAACGAATATTTGTCAGTGCAGTTTTGGGAGCATCCTGCCTTGAAGAACTCTTTTCTAAAGGGCCTTCATCGGACAAGCCTCCCCTTGACAGCAACACTGGTGTATCTTGCATGACAGCTTCTGGAATGTATTAGAAAGTTCTTCAGCAAAATCCTGCCGCTTCCTCCTTCCTACTTTCCGCCACCTCTGCCTGCTGCTCTGCCTCTTTACTTTTCTCTCTCTGCCTGCATCTCCTCTCTGCCTCTGCGCTGCTCCGCAGCATACACACGCATGTCTCCCGGCCTCCCTCCCCACCGCCGCCCTTCCCCACCATCCCCCTTTGTCCTTTACCATTGGCAGAGCAGAAGCCACACTGGCTCACAGCAAGGAGGAAATATGAAAGGGACAATGACCTTTTCTGAAGCAGCTTTTTAAAAAAGGAGACATTCCCTGAGAAGAGAAAGGAAGAGGGGACAGCCAGGCTGGAGGAAAAGCAGGGAGGTAGAGTACTGAAGGAGCAGCAACCAAACAGGCTCCCAGGGCATCAAATATGAAAAGGTTTTGCTCTTCAAGGGGAAGAAAAGGCACAAACATGAAATATTCATGAGTGCCAGGTGTAGGCTCTAAAAGGCCTTTTCTCTTCCCTACTCACCCTTCACGAGGAGACTAGGGGAAAGAAGGAAATGAAACAGCATCAGCTGTGGACATCCAAAGAAGGATCCTCACAAAATGATGGGCATCAGGGGGAAAATACGCTGCAGGGATGAGAAGCAGTGGGAGGGTGAGAGGACGGCTGGGGAGTGAGCTGTCAGAGGCAAGCACAGGGCTGAGCAAAGCCAAAAGACAAAGCCAAGTCACCAAATTCCCTCCCAGATTAGGGCAAAGCAAATCCTCTGCCTTGCCCTGGCAGCATCCAGAGGCCCAACTCTGTAGATGCTACAGTGACTGTAGCTTCTTCCAGACACTTGTCATCAACTCCAATTAGCCTGGCCATCACAGCTAAACAGACTCATCCAGCATGTGCCAGCCCTGGGGAAAGCGTGGTGATGAGCAGCTGGGGCAGGGCTGGGGAGGAGGCAAGCTGCAGACTTGCCACACAGTGCCAGTGTGCCTGGCCCCTCACCATCACCTCACCTGCTCCGGTTGAGCATTACTCTCTCGCTTCACCTTTAATCCACTTGCCTCTTTCCAAGAGAGAGGACCAACAGCTGAGCTGATTCACTCCCTAGCACTAACCACCCCATGATATGAACAGGGGACTGGCTCTGGAGAGGGTGATATATGCTTTTTTTTTTGTTTCTTATATCTCAACCACCTCTGAGGATTTTGACCCTCTCAAGCTCTACAGTGAGGGACAAAGCTAACGTGTGCAGTCGAAAGGAGACAGCGGTTTGAGGCAATCGTTCTCTTGTTTAGAGTAAACCAGATGGAAGAGAACATAATTCTCAGCACCTATATTATCCACGTCATGGGTCAAGCCATCAATTGTCATTTTAACTGGAGCAAAAGCAAATCTCTCCCCCACGAGTACTTGTGACTGTAGCTGGCAGGACATTTCACAGAGTGCAGAGACTGAAGCGTGGTCCTGTCTCTCAGCCAGGCCACTTGTCCAAGCGTGCCTTTTTTCCTTCCTCCCTTGCCCCAGGACACATGGCAGTCCACCCAGCTAGCATGAGGTTGGCAGATTTTTCTGTGCATGCCACTTTACAGGAATTTTTGGAACTGAGGAACCATTCCAGCAGATAGATTACATTTGTGCAGAAAGCACAGAGAGAGAGATGCACGTCTTTTGTGGCCAACTCCTGTAGTTAAAAAAAAAACCAAAATCTCTGTTTGTGTGCAAGCTGGTTCTCCAACTTGTGTCCCTCTTCACTGATCTCTCACTGATCCAAGGTTTAGCTGTTGTTTCACACATTGGATTCACTTACATCAGCTAAAATGTGGGGCCAAAGTACTGCAAAGAGAAATCAATCGGCTGTGTGTGCAACTGTAGATGCACTGCCAAGTTCATCGCTGTTGTTGTTATAACCCACAGCTTCCCTCTCCACATAGATCTTTTTCCCTTTGCCGCATTCCTCCTAACTGAGGCCTCTCTTGCAAACACACGTAAGCAAGTGGAGCTCGGCTGGAACAGCCAGTTTGCAGTTCCTAATGCCATGTCCTCCAGCTGCAAAGCCAGCTTCATTCATGTTGCAGACCATCACCCCCTGCTTTGCACCAATGCAAGAGACAGCACGTCCAGGTGGCTGGCCTGACACAGATTAAATGAATCTATGGAAAAACAGGTCCAGTTGACAGTACGAGGTAGTAAGAGACCTTAAGGCAGCTGCACTGCTAATGAAAAACTGACCTAGACACAAAAGTGAAACATTGGCCTTATTCAGAGGCAAAGTCTTTCCACTGATCTCCCTGTCATGGTCACGGTGTGTCTGTAGGATATGTTCAATGTAGGGAGTTTTGCAATCACAGGTTCTCAGCATGATCCATAGTTTAGGAGTGTCACTGAGCTCCTCACCCATACCCTACTCTTGCTTTGCTGAGAAGCAAAGCTTTCTAGCTTCTGACTGGCTCTGACACCTCATCCCGTTTATTCTGTTGATGACCTAAGCCGCAAGTATCCAAATCTTTGTTACTTCTCAGCTTGACCACAGAAATATCAAAGTATGACATTTCCAGCACTTACAAAGCTTCACCCAGCACAAAAAGCTGTTGCTATTTTTCTCAGTACCATGGGCACATCAAGCCTCACCTTGGTGCAGTGACTTGCCTTAGGATACTGAATCAAGTTCAAGCATTAAAACTCATCAGTCCTTACCTTCAAAGTACTCCTCACCTTAAGCCTGAAGTAGCCAAAAGAGAGACTAAAGCTTCACGAAAAAAAAATTGCTGGTCAGAGCTTTGCCCTGCTGGGACAACAGAGCTCTCCAGAATAGGTTTAAAGTGTACTGATGTAAAAGGAAGAGCTCTCTGAAGCTTGCTCTGAGGCTGTAGAAGCAATTCCCTCAGGAGCCAGGGACTAGCACAGACCTCACTGCTTTTCACTCCAAGAGCAAGACACTTACCTTAGATGGATCAGGTCAGGGTAACAAGAGCATCAAAAAGAAAAGGAAGAGAAGGAAAAAAAAATACACCACTTACAACGCTCCCCAGCACACACTCAGCTAAAACAACTGCCATAAAGAGAGCACAAATGAAACCCAAGACATGCTGTTTTCCTCGGGGGGATGACGAGAAAACAAGCACAGTGACACCGCACAGCCACAATGCTCAGCACATCTCTGCAGGGAGCTCAGGTGCAAGAGCCAGAGCTGAATCTCAATATGCTGAGAATCCCTCAGAGCTTTCCTTCCTACCTGCCCATCAAATGTCATATGCACGTCAAGGAAATAAATAGGCTCCTCCTAGTGAGACTTAGCATATAGAAGTGTCAGCAACCTTGAAAACTGTAATTCTCTTCAGCATGGTGTACAGAAATAAGTCCCATGGAGCACTGGCCTGGCTCACACAATAAGTAGTTATTGCCATGCATCTCCACTGTAAATCCTACAGAAAAAGAGGCTCAGCTTCTAGCACAAGGTAGTGAAGATCCTTCTATTAAGGATTCTTATTTTTTTAAAGAAAACATCAAGATGTCAACAGAAAAAAAAACACACGCATGTAAAAACATTTGAAGAATGCTACGAAAATACACATGGAGATCATGGAAAATAATCCTCTCACCAGATCACAAATAACCCCATACATGAACTGTGGCTTGAAGGATCAGACTACAGCTGCACCTTCCAAGTCTTTTACAGAAGATGGGTGGTCTAAACTAGTGGTCTAAACTTGAGCTCCCATTTTGCAGCTTTGTTTGAGATACACAAAATAGATCCTTCCTGCTTAGCTGGAGCTTCACCAGCCCTATAGAGGGACCAGAAATTAGCTATGCCAGGAGGAGCTGCCAGCTGCTTTGAAGAGGCAAGCCCAGAGGTGAGGCCTTCCTAATTGCAGACCTGACCCCAGGGTTACATGGGCAACAAGGGAAAGATCCAGAGCATTTACTTTCATGCCTAAATGCTGACATCTCTGGAAAAAGAAGGGCCTCAGTCCAAGCTTTGCTGCTCAGCTCTGCAGCAGCCTGCACTCTATTAGGGATGCTGTGACCCTAGCTAAGGTCCATGGATAGCAGCAGAAAGTTCATCCACCACAGGCACTCACATTGACTATGTGCCATCGTAGCACAGTTAGTAGACACATCATCTGTGACATGAGTAGAAATGGACACACAGGCAAAGTTCTCAGTCAGGAACTCCGTTACTCTCTTGCCTCATTAACCCTTTGCAAGCTTTGGGCTGTTAAATAATGTTGTCTTGGAGGGTGATGCCGGGTGTTAGATTATTTCTTAGAGAGATGTCTCTCTGTCTCTCTAGGGGATTGCTGTCATTCTGTTCTTTCTTCTAATACTGAACTTCTAATAAGCAACACCTACTACCACCTGCTACTGTTGTTCGTTCACCAATCATCTCGTCTTTTCCCCATTTTTCACTGCAATGATGACTGCATTCACTTTCAGAGAAAAGTCTATTAAAAACAGACAGTGACAGCTTTTCTTTCAGAATTGCAGGGGTCACCCTCCACCAGGGACAAAAGGTAACTTGGTGCAGTGGCTGCGAGACACTTGCCTCTATTCTATAAATACCCTTAAGTTCTTTACACACCTCTAGCTCTGTGTAAGTAGGACAGAATAATGCAAAATATTATGTAAAATAGTGTTAATGCAGCTTCTGGTTAAGATTTGAGGGAGCTAATTTCCTCTTGCTGTCACTAGCATGAATCATGTTTCTTTCTACTGCAGGCAGTGACATGATGCTAGGTGAAATGCGTGTGAAGAGGAGAATCAGGCCCAAAATACACAAAGATTGAGAAATTTAAGGTTATGGTTGTAAATTGCCCTGCCCACACACACACAAAGTGTAATTTGCATTAGTGTAATATGACATTATCTTTCACTCTATAATACGCTGTCATTATTGCTCATATTTCCATGGTATTCATTGCTTGATGGGTCCCATGGGTGAGATTTTGCAAAACAGCTCAGCTCACATTTAGGCAGCAAAATATGTGGCTGGGCTTTTGAGAGAGCCGTGTACACTGGAGGCTGAGCTTGTTTGAACAGGCAGCAGAATTGTTACAATGCGAGCTGCCAGGCACCGAGCATGTTAAAAATTCTGTCTCTGCAGGTTCCCCTGGAGGAGAAGGGTGAAACAAAGATTCCAGTGAAAGAGGCTTTATGACTGGTTCTTGGTTTGAGGTTGTGTTTTGTTCGTTTTTTTTTCACCCAGACTTGCTTTACTTCCAATAACACAAACTCCAAAGTGCTGTTGCTAACTGTTGTGATTTTTATGGGGAGCCTCGGGATGTGTGGCATAAACCTTTGGGCATGAAATCTTGCTATGACTTGACAATCTTGGATCACAGTAAAGAAAAGAGAAGAAGTTTGTATTCCTCACTACTGTGGGGATAAAACCAGAGGACTACAGGATCTGAGCCTGAAGTTCTGAAAGCCATGCGAAAAAGAAAAAAAAATATTTTTTTTTCCTTTTCCTTTTTCAAATATCAATGTTTTAAACCAATCTGACAACCTATAAGCATTAAGTTTATTACTTTTGCACACTTATTTATAACAACAGTGAAATCAAGCAGACTGTTTCAGAGAGGGAAAGATGACTTTCTCCCATAATCTGGGACTGCAGAAGAAAAGGGACTATGCAATGCATGGTACAAAACAAGGCATTACCAGGCCTACATTTCCTGCACTTCAGTATTCTCCAGCTCCCTGACACAATGTTACGCTAACATGGGGATATAATTTTGTTTTGCTTTGTTTTCTCCCAAATTACCCATTTCAACATGTAACAATACATTGCACATTGTGGAAAGCACACGAAAAACAGCACTGAGATCAGACAACAAGTAAATAAAATTGGAGCCTGCCTTCCGTGGCTGAAGACTTCCTCCAGGACTACAAGATGTGGGTCTGTTACAGACCGCTGAGTTTATTAAAAAGCCCCAGAGAAGCACTGATTTGCAAACCCATCCAGTGTGTGTATCTGAGAGACAATACACTTTATTGACACTAGTCCTTGCCCTTGTTTCAGTTTTGATTTCCTCCCTTTTCTCTCACTCCCTTCACCCCCCCTTTCTCTGCATTATCTTGCACACAGAGGTACATCATGCCTTCAGGTGCTGTGCCCAGTAAAACCTGCTGCTTGCTCCCTGTGTTATTCTCCTTTGAGGCCTGCTCTTTCTCTCCCATCGATCCTCACACTGTTGTGCTTCCCTTTTCACTGTTTCCCTGTATCTTGAACAAACCTGTCTGATTTAGGACTCAACTTACTTGATAAAGAGCTGCACATACAGGAAAGTGCAGCTCTGAGTTACATTTCCATCTCAGATCTGCCCCCTTCTCTGAGAAAAGGCATCCTTTAATGGCTCTCACCAGGCATAAATCACATTGCTCTCTTCAGTGCTTTGCTCCACTTGGCTAGGAGATTGGGTTGGGCAGGGAGGATAGAGACTGAACTCAATCCTGTCCACGTCCATCCTGTCTCAGCGTTTCTCCATCTTTTCACTGACTGCCTGCCTGTGAAAGAGCCTACAGAAAGCTGGCAGCTTCATCTTTGAATGCATTTAAGTCAGACATAGCCTGACCACCAAATGAAAAAGGCCTTTTGACCTCTTAACTTTTGTGCATGGATGCTGTGAGGGAACATCACTCTTGTCCCTGTGCTAACCTGCTCAGGACTGTGGATGCACGTGGATAATCCACATGTGTACATATTTGCAGGTGGTTGTAAGTACGGTTTGTGTGTAACTGAGATGTGATAACAAATATTTACAGAGCAGCTTATATGGAGACCTGTGGATGGGGTAAGTTTAAATATTTGGAGAATACAATGATATCTGAGTTTCAGTTATCACTTCACAAATAAAGCCATAGAAAGGGAGAGAAAAAAAAAGTACTTCAAAAAAAGTCAAATGAAGAGCACATTTTTGAGAGGGAATCGACATTGGAAGCAAAAAAGCAAGTGACAGTCCTCTTTCAGAACGACTTAAGCATGTGAAACAGAGATCCTGTAGTGGGGGGTTTTAGAGAGGAATCTCATAATCCCTTTGCATTTCCAACTGCTAGGGCAGGACTGTGCCTGTCAAATGCACTTGCTTTTTGTCTGATCTAGCTGTAAATGAGACTCTTTTACAGCCTAATATATCTCAGTCAGAAGCTAATTTCACACACGCTCATCAGTGAAATTAGTTCTTCAAAAACACATTTAGAGAAGTAAATGTCATCATTTTCCCCCCTGTGCCAAGCGTGGAGTTCGCAGCCAGACCACTCTGTCTTCGGCACTGTTACAGCACCAAACACAGGTAGCTCAGTGTGGATTACAGATTTAAGGCAAGCATGTAAATACAAAAACATCTGCTTTTCCCATTCCAGAGTTCAGCTGCTTCAGACTGTTTTTATATCGGTGCTTCAGTCTAGTGAGCTGAACATTCAGAAATGTTACTTGTATTCCTCAGCCTGCTGGTGACACTCACTGGATCGATCTCACCTGGTTTGAAACATAAGAAGATTAAACTAACAAGCTTTAACTTACATCTTTGAGATCTGTAGCAGTAGAAAACACTGGTCTATTTGGACATAATGGAGACAACATAATAACAATAATTAGTAAAGAAAAATGGAGCTCGACCAAGATTTTCCTGCACAGAATTTTTTCTACCAGCAAAAAATGTTATTTCATGTTGCAATAGTTTTTGAAACATCAGGTAGCAAAAAGGAAAGGAGAACGAGAGGAGAGGAAAGCAATTTTATACTAGAATGGCACGGCTGAGTTTTTTTTTGATTTTTAGACTCCTTTGTCATGACAAAGTATAGCAAAAAAAAAAAAAAAATTAAAGCCAAACAAACCACCTAAATCAGGCAGAATAAAGCTACATTAAAATGATGGGAATTTCTTATTCTAAGAAAAAACACATTTAGAAAGAGCAGACCTTCCCACAAATCTGAAATCCTATTTCCTGCACAGCTAGTAATACGAATATACCATTTTATTTCTAACACCTATACCTCCACATAAGCATTACTGCACTTACACACCAAGTATTAGCACACGTATACACTTTCTATTCAATAAAGTTGCTACGCAACACTCTGCAACAGACTCCTTCACTTCCGTACAGCGTGCTCAGCTGAAGTAATCTGCTTCCAAATGATGAGTCAGTTACTAAATTGTAAGTGGAAACTGGAAGACATCAAACACAAGGCAAGGACTCTTTGCATAAAGCCGACGCAACAAGAAAGAGTAAACTGAAGAAACATTTTGTGTTCCAGTGTCAAAATAAAGTAACAGAAGCAAAAGAAATTCAAGTGATCAGAAATGACTACAGATTCCCTGCCCAAAAAGTAGGCAGAAATAAATCAAAACCAGCTCCCCCGCCACTTCCAAACCTTGTGCCTTGCCATGAGAAGAAAGGATGAAAGAGTTAGCAGAAACAGCAACTTTTCACCTAGCAACCTGCCACACAATCACAAAAGGATAACAAAAACTAATGCATGTGGAAATTTACCCCAAGCCCAGCATATAGACATGCTCAGAGCAGAAAGCAACTACCTCGGACACAGATCTGGAAGGTATATTTTCTTCTCTTTACCCTTTGTTTGGTGACTCACAGGGCTTGTCATACCAGGTCACCACCACAGAATTGAATCACATGGTAATAAGACCAGAACAATCTTTAATTTTTTTGTTTCATGCCTTTTCAGACAAAACCCCAAAAGGCAGCATTCCTGGGGCTGCAGTCAGGAATTCAAGAGAGAAGCAGGAATACTAATGAAGGTGTGATATGTACTACAGAACTAGGGCGTCTCATGTTTTCTCTAGTACACTTCAAAGATGACATGGGAATAGAGGTATAATCAGGCACAGCAGAGCCACAGCCTTCTTCATCCAGAAGGGAAACCCAAAATAGTAGCATGTCCTGCTGAGAACTGCAAGAAATGCAACGAATTGCTAATAATCAGCAGCTAAAGATCAGTTCTAACACTGAGGCAAGGGGATTTTAAATCTACAAGCATCTCATCTCTTGGACAATCTCATTTCACTTGCTTTACTTACACAGTGCCTCTTAATTGATTCAGGGCTGGAAGGACTTCCCATGGCAGAGAGTTTTACAGTCTAATTATGAACTGGGTGGAGAACTTCTTCCTTAATGGACACTTGCCACTTTTTCGTTACACTGGATGCCCTGTTCTTCTGTCACGATTCAGGTAGGAAAGTCTATGCATCCTTTACATTGTACATTATGAGCACAGCACACACAAACAGCATTTCTGAACTCCTTGTGGGATATTTTCGAAATCTCATAAATCTTACTGCAAGGAAGGGCTTTCAGTAACATGTTAAGAATGAGCATAGGTAAGCAGCATTTAGACATATCCAATTTGAGCATTTAAACTTCAGCCTCACCTACCTGCCAAGAATGAAAAATAAGTTTATTTAACTTATTTAATAGGTGATATTTTTTCCTCTACTGTGTTACTACTGTTTCCTTAGTGTTGTTCTGAATTTCATCCCTCCTAATATTTCTGGCATCTCTTCTTTTTCTGGTTTAGGTAGGACAAAATTTTTCACACATTTCTCACTTCAATATCTGGACTTTTCAAACACTGGCTGATTATTAGAGTGCTACTGTTCTTTGGGCGCTAAATAATCTACCCAGACAGACCATTTCAGCGCTCTTCCGCTCATGCAGTAATCACTCGGGTTCCTAATCACTTTGTCTGCTCTCCTGATAATAAACTGCTATTATTCAGACGATACAGACAGACTCCTCTGTGAAAATCGGTTCCCACTTGGGTGCCCACATGGCAACCTTCAACTAGCCATCGGTGAATGCTGGGCCACACTGTCCTGTTGCAGCCTTCTGAACATGATTGGACATCTGCCTTTGGGATTAATTCCCCTGCCCCTCCTCAGGTATCTCATGTTACCACCAAGATTTCAGTTTCTCACTACCCATTGCTGTCTTATTTCTCACTTTCTTTGCTGGCACCTGCAACACCTCCAGCTTGGTACCATCAGTACATCTCAATAATAGACTTTCTCTTGCTTCAGATCAGTTACGGAGAACTTTAAAAAGACATTAAAAAAAGATTTGTGGCCAAAGGTCTCATTAATTATGTTTGCTGTACCCCACTAGGCACTTTCTTCTAACGCAGGTTCATTCCCATTTATCACAAGCCTTTGTTTACAGCCTTTTTGCCAGTTCTCAATCCTCAAGTCAGTACTTCCTCTCCTAGGGAATCTGATTTCTTCTTCTCTTTTTTTAATTAATGGCAAGGTGTCTTTCTTCCAAAACATTCTCTGCATTATAACCACAGATTTATGTAGTGAGAAAGATGCATAAAGATTTAACCAGAGTGGAAACTTCACCAGCATCAATTTCATACAGGAAGAGTTTTATACTGATAAGAGGAGCAGATAGACAGCATTTGTTGCTGGGACAGTCAGGGCAAATTGAGCTGTGCTCTGCAAAGATTAGGCAAGAAGATTGAAAGTGTCCCAGGTCCCTGTTGGGCCTGTTCCAATGCGGCTCACACCGTTCTCCTGAGGCAGCTCCTGCATGTGGTGGGGCAACTCAGGCTGTTGCAGCCCACAAACAGGAGTAAACAAAAGTCTCGATTTTTAGTCAATCAAGCTTTGCTCCTAACTGCTGGTGTCAAGCAATTAACATGGCAGATATCTGCAGCAGTCAACTGGATATGGATCAAGATATTCCCACTCACCACCAAGGTTAAGTCTACCCTTATAACAGGCATGAGCCTCAAAGTGGTCTTTGAGTAGAGACTGACAGAACTCCTTGTGAAGCAGGAAGGAAAGGCAGCTGCATAACTTGGGGATAGTGCTGTCCTAATATGGTCAGCCATATTCTTCCTAGAAAGGGTGAGCCTGCCATGCACAACCTCCGGGCCATCCCCTTGCAGAAGACATGTCCTGCCACTGTCATGATGCACACCCACAGCTAGGACCATGGCTGCCTTCCAGCTCCTTCCTCTCTGGAGGAGGGACAAAGGCATGGAGACAGGCTGAGAGAGGTGCTTTGCTGCCAATTAATAGCCAAAAAGATGTTCTTGGCTCCCAACTTTATCACTTTCCATGATGGATCTGTTATACGCCTGAGCATGCACTAAGTGTCTAAACCAGCTGCTCCTCTGCCTGGCACCCTCCTGTCATATTGGGCACATAGGATTGTGCCTCAGTTCCTCTATCACATCTTTCAGAACCTTCTGTCCCTGGCTGTTGCTCAGAGATAAAAATACACCCAGAAAGAGGGACAATACTCCTTTCTAGAAAATTCTTGCACGGAGTTAGAAACCCTGAAATCCACCTCCATAGCAAGTTCAAGAAATAGGTGGCATTATGAAAGTTACTTTGGCACAACTAAAAAAAGTATGATGCAAACTACGAAGTCACTCTGCACACTTCCTCAGATCTGGAAGAAAATGGGGTATCTGAGCTTAAGAGAAGGATTAGGAGAGCTCTGGCAAGGTTATATCCACTGCAGACAGCCTGATTAGGGTGATTATGGGGAAGAGCAAAGAGACTTCCTGCCATTCTGCATGACAGAAAAACTTGCAGAAGAAACGCCTAAGGTATCAGAGGGCTGCATGTGGCAGCTGCTGCATTTACACACGAAACAGCCAGAAACATTGAAGTGACACAGCAGACCAAGTTCAATGGTCTTGCAATCCGCTGATCCCACCCTGCTCCCTGGTTCACTTCCATCCATCTGGATACAACCGCTGTGAAGTATGAACCACCTCCATCGCTGTTTCCTGCAGCTAAATAACAATGTCAATGCCTGCTTACTCACTCCAGGGTTGCAGGGAGAACATTGACTTGAGGGGAAAAAAAAATCAAGGAGACGAAGAGAAGAAAAGAGAGGAAACAGTTCAGCACCAATTAAAACTGCAAAGCATGGCAAAGATGTTGGTCTTATCTCCATCATCTGGGATGGAGGGAAGTGAGGATTATAGAGGGATCAGCTCCACTATGATGGCAGTACGAGCACATTGCACATGCCCCAGGGCTTGCAGCTCACATCCTGGGACTGTGGCATCTCTCTGCTTTTTCTGCAGACCTGAGGTGGTGACCGTGTCACAGACCTGAATGGCCGCAGCTAGCAGCTGACAAGCCGGCCCTGGCAGCCCCGTGCCCAATGGCACTCCACCTGGCTCATACACACATGTCAGCCTGCAGCAGAAACAGTCACACAAAGAGGGAGTACAAAGCACAGGGTGAGGAAGAGAGAAAAAAATAGCTGGTGCTACATGCTCCTAAGCTGTAATAGTGTGAAAATTTTTCACATGAGAGGATCTGGAAGAGTATGTGAAAGCATGAGCAAACCAATTCTCCCCACTTCCCCCAGATCACCCCTTTCCACACCTCACACACATACCCTTTTTGAGGCCACAGACATTATCAAACCTGCATATCCTTTGGTAAGAACAACAACAAAAAAAGACTTTTCCGTTACTGAACAGTTTCCAGTTTCAGCTCCTGAGCCATCAGCACAAAGGATGACCAGTGCAGATATATTAGGAGGCTATAGTTTTCCTGCCCATCTAAGGACACCTCCTGGCCCCATGATGGGGAAAATCCTGCACACACTGTGCAGCAGCCTCCATTCAGTTTGCATCTGAACCCTGCCTGGAGAATGCTACCACACAGAGACTTGCTGATCATGTAATCCTCACAACTTAAGCTGAACAGGTGTGAAGGGGAAGCATGACTTACTAGGCACACGGTTGATAGCTTTCAAGGGTCTCAGGACACGGACAGTACGGATTGCAGACAAGTTAATGTTTTGGAGATCCAAAGAGTACTCCACCATCCTGCAGAAGGGGAGAAAGAGAAGAAGAAAGTTTAAAACAATCCAATCATTTTGTTTGAGCCACAGAGTTGCCTTTTCTTCGTTGAAGTGTTTCTGGAAGTCACAGGGATGAAGGTTGAGTCTTTGGGAGCAAAGCTTAAGCCTCTGGGACCAGGACCAGAGCCCATGTCTCCTCTGACAGAAAACACACCTTGTCTGCAACAAGGCAGTGAGTGGTGTGAGTGTGCAAGCCTGGAGCTGCCGTAACACTTACCTGCTGCAACCATCAGGAGGGGAAGGAGCTGCATGAAGAGAAGTCTAGAGCTAACTTGTTTTACCTCACCTAGAAACAAACTCTCAAAGCAGTAACTGCTTTGGCTAGGTAGGAAGGCTTCTCCCATAGCTGTAAATCACTCCTTTCTGACACCAACCAAAAGGGGAAGAGCCTAATTTTAGGATATATGCTAGACCTATGCTTTCCTCATCCAACAGCATACTCCCTAAATAGCTTTGAAGTGCAAATAACTATGACTAATGTATTGGCTTTGCTGCAGGAGCAGCAGGTGCAGATGAAATAAAAGTGGCCTGGCCCAGCATCCATCCCTTGGCCCAGTGCTCCTCTCCTTGTCGAGTGTGGCAAATATTCAGCAACTTCCCTGACTCATGGAAAGCCTGTCAAGAAACTGGATTATACAACCGTTTACCCTGTCCAGCAATTCCCACCTGAGGATCTCAAAGCATGTTGCCTGTTTTAGTGAACGTAGGTACATGAGGCCTCCAGGAAGACATGGGCTGTTGTCACCAGCTTGGGATGACCTTGATGTGCAGAAGGGATGAAGGAGGTGACAAAGTTGACAGGTAAAACAGCAGCAGAGTCAGGACAGGAACTACTTCTCCTGAATCTCTTCTGAGATGTGAATAAAGAAGCTACAAAAAGCTCTCTTTCCTCATCCTTTCAACACGCTCAAGAAAGGGAGAGGGATCAGGGGACGCAGCCTTTTGTTACTGCACCCTTTCCCAAGCCAAAAATCATTACAATTTGAACAAAAAGGTACACAAGTCAATAGTCCAGTAACATAGTCCACCCAAATCTCTCTGCCCAGGAACCACTCAGGACTGAATCAGAGAACTCAAGCAAGACGTTGAGGGGAAAATGGGGTACAGTCAGTCTGTAAGAAATTTCAGGGAAAGAAATGAAACTTAAAAGAAATTGACTAATCCTTCTATCACTCTTTTCACTCAAAAGGACCTTGAAGAGCAAATGCCTAGTTATCTGTCTGCACCTTTCAGAAAGGAGACTTGTCAGAGTGATAGATTTTCAAACACAAAGGGGTAAACCTGTCGAAGTGTTGTGATTATTCTCTCTCATGCTCTCTTTCTTTCTCTCCCTCATTCCTTTCACTTGGTTCTCTCATGCACTTTTAGGGTAATTGCATAAAATAATTCTTCCTCTGAAATGCAATGGCATTCATTTACATCCCTGGAGCTGTCAGTTCCACACACAATGAGTACAGAAGGAGAGAGGAGGAATTTCATGTAGATGATCAAAATGTTCATACCAAAAGAAAAAAAAAATACAGTACGCAGAGATACATAAAGGTCTCCAAGCTTGAAGTCCTACAGAACCTTCTTTCCTCTCCTCAAAAAAAGAAAAAAAAAAAAAGCCACATCCCCTAGAGTGCTGGGTTGGGGTCAGACCTCTGAAAGCAAAAATATTATTTTTGAGCACTCGCAGAACGATGTGACACACACTCTGCCAGATACTTAATAAGCAAAGAGGCAAAAAACACATCTGATTTCAAGAAGTGGTATTTTCTCAACTGCCAGTGACCAAGTCCTGAAGAAAACTTGAAAACCTCACAGAAACTGAGCAAAGGGGAACAAGTACAGGGCTAGGGTTGAGATTAAATCAGTGCGCAAAGGGGACGACTTTTATTAGACTTTGCTATGCAAAATTAATTTAGAAATAGAATCTCCATTTACAAACTGTTCAATTTTTGTCCTCTTGTAGCATTACAATGGGAGTAACCTTAACCAGGTGGACATCACTGCCCTCTCCTAGCTGGAATGAGCTTGACACTTATGTGGCACAGTCCATGCTTCACTCAAAAATTAACCCTAACCCTAGATGCAACTGTTCAGTTCAGACAGCCAGCGAGTCAGTCTCCTGCAGTCCTTGGTAGCTGCAGATTTGCCCCGGTTATGTTCCAGTTTAGCTAGCTAAAAAAAAAAAAAAGGCCAAGTACTCTACCGATGAAAACAGCAGGCTGTTCCCAAGGTTGGGTCAGAGAAGGGCAACTGTTAAATTTTTCAGAGAGCAACTTCTAACAAAACTGAGCTCAACCCTAGCAGGCCCCAGGGCTTCAATGTGCTTAGCAGACTCCTTCTGCCTACAGTTCTTCCAGAGGCCTTCCGGTCTTGGCCATAATAAGAGACACATCCAGGATGCTTAAATCCCTGTGGATGAGTTAAGCCTATTGTAGTCACATCAATTATATCCAAAACAACTCCAACACAATTCCAGTGCAATTTTGCATTAGAGCCACTCGTTCTTGCCCTTTCATTCCTAGTGACAACTTCAGCATCAGCCTAAGTTCACGTTTCATTTTGCATGATGGCAGTATGCTCATGCCACCATGGACTGCAGCTGACGGGGAGGGGGGCGAAAGGAAACTCCATTAAGCAACAAACAAAAACATTTTATGTGTGGGTAACACAAATAAATCTCACTGTTACCTCCTTTGTCTAATGAAAGAGGATCTCTTAGTGATTCTGTTGGAGTCTCTGGGCATCTGCAACATTGCCAGCCCTGCTAGTTTTTCTCTTTTTCTCCAGGTAGCTCTGCTCCCCCATGCCTGGAAACCTTGCTGTCCTGGTTTCAGTGGCGATAAAGTTAATTTTCTCCCTAGTACTTGGTACAGGGCTATATTTTTTAATTTGTACTGAAAGTTGTTGGTAACACAGATTTCTTAGCTATTGGGCAGTGCTGGTACAGAGTCAAAGCCTGCTTACTGCCTTTCATGCTTACTGCCCAGTGAGCAAGCTGGGGAGGGACACAGGAAGCTGGGAGGGAGCATGGACAGGACAGCTGACCCAACTAGCCCCAGGATTATTACATACTACAGACTGTCATGCCCAGTATATAACTGAGAGGAGCTGGTTGAAAGGGGCTGATCATGGCTCAGGCATCATCTCTCTATTTTTATTTTTTATTATGTTCCTTTTTTACAATTATACAATTTTACATACTTTATTATTAGTGTAATTATTATATTTTAGGGCATTTTAGTTAGTAAGCTGTTCTCATCTCAGCCCATAAGTTTTACCTTTTTTCCCTGATTCTCCTTAACATCTCATGGCAGTAGGGGCACAGGGAGAGTGAGCAAGAAGCTTTGTGGTGCTTTGTTGCTGTCTGGGGTTAGACCACACTACCCTGTACACTTAACTCCTTCTAGGTGTGGGCAGTACCTGATCTCCTACTATCACACATGAAAGTGAAGACGGTTTGACAGAGAGTCAAAAAGGATTATTGCAAAAAGTGATCAGCCAGAAACTGGCAGCAGATTGATGTCAGGAGGTTCACACTTTCATATGTCTGTATCTCAAGATCTTGTAATGGTGGGCTAGGCACATGGTACACGACCCTCAGCTGGACTCTCAGGCAAACACCTTACCTTCAGTACTTGGTTCCCTATTGCACCAGCAACCCAAGGAACCACATGGTTGCTGAGTGTTCATAAATCAAGGGCAGGGATATGGTAAAGCTAGTACAAAAGAGTTGCTTCCTTATTAAACTCGAGTAGTTTTCCAAGCTCCTTGCCTTTGCTTTGTGGCAGCTTGTTGCCATGAGCAAGGGTAGCCCGCAGAACCTGATTGTCCTTCATTGAGTTCTTTCCTCCTCCTTGGCTGCTTTATATATGTCTTGTTTATAAAAACCTTAGTTTCTTTAAGGTCCAGGGGCAGTCAAAGTCATTGTGGGGAAAAAGAAATCAAGAAGCCTGTGCAAATTGTGAGCTGTCCTTTCCCCTTATCGTGACTGGGCAGGAGGGAGTGCATCTCTCCCAAGGGAAAGAGCAGCTCATTTCTGGCACCATTAAAGTGCTTTGTGGCCACGGGCGTGGGTGGGCAAGTGCGGGGGCAGGGTAGGAAGCTGGAACTATGCTAAATCAGAGAGAAAACTCCTGATCTGTGATGGAATTTGAGCACTGAGCTGTCAAGATAATTGAATTTATAAAGTAATTCTTCTTTCCTTGCTAGAGATTTTCTTCTTCAAAACTTTCCACATAAAACTCTTCTGGAAGCAGAGCAGATTGACGCACGCATCATGCCCATGCTGTGTGCCCTGGGTTGATACACGATGGGAATGCTGACAGGGAGGGAAATGAGGCAGAGCCACTGGTTCATGCATGGGCTTCATTCTGCAGAAGCAAGGGGGATGCTTGGCAGGGAACACATTTCCCCTTTCCACCTCACTCTCACTTACAGTATTCCACCTCATCCCTACCTCCTCTCTTTCTCTTTACAATCCCTCCAATTCATGGCCTCCTGCAACACTTCCACCTCAAATCTTCCTTCTTAACTTCCAGTTTTTCTGTTAGCTCTGTGCCTTTCTTTCATCTTTTTCCGTTTTGCCTCATATCCTTCAATTCCCTTCCCAATTATTTCTTTCCTTTTCCATCTTTCTCTTTATTCCTTTTATCTCTTTCCCTACTGATCATCTTCCTGCTTCCTCCTTTGACTTAGTCTCTGCTTTGCTGATAATCATTAGCCTGTACCTAGATAAGCCTGCTCAGTTGAACACACAAGAGACCTTGAATTTAACAGAGGCAAGACCAAACTAGCATGAGCAACAAGTGAGCAATTTGTCAGCACATTGACCCTGTCCAGAAAGCACCCGGTCTTGTGTACCTCCATGCCATGCCAAGCCACTGGAGCAGACAGTGATCACACAGGGACAAGAGGGCATGCAAGCACCAGCACTGCAAACCTTCGCTGCTCATGAGGTCTCTACAACAGCAGAACAGCTTTATCAGCTGTAGCTTGGCACTTCTTTTTGCTGTTCTGCACCTGTAAGCTTGAGAGCCAGTTTGGATCTGTCTTGGCAATGGCCACTTCTCCAGCAGCAGTGAAACTCATGAGAGAAGAGTGATGCTCATTGCCCAGCATCAGAAATGCAGGGCCAGCAATGGCTCTGCGCCAGGCAGGGTAGAGCAGGCTGCTCAGCAGGACACAAAAATAAAAAACTAACACTGTTTAAAACAGTTATGGCAAGAGTAAGAAAAACGTGTAAGAAGGCCAGAAAAAATCAGATTTTTATCCTGCTGTACGTGTAACCCAAGATAATGTACTTAATGTAGTGCCTGGCTATCAGCTTCCTCACAATCACACTCAATGAAATCCATGATTAAAACCATTCAAACATTACCATTTACCTCTTCATATTTATACGTTCTTATGCCTTTATTAAATATGTATTAACTTTCCTAATCTTAGCTCCTGAACTTCTATTTGCTGCGAACTACCAGCTAAGAAATAATATGTAAAATGTATTCTTGTAAGCATTCATGAAAAATGCCAAGGCAGTAGTTTTCTTACGACACAAAGCCAATATGGTTTTTGTCAAATTCAAAAAGCTGCCTAATTCTCCTTCTCTGATAGGAGTTTTCAACTGAAATCTAATTAACTGCAGTCTAATCAATTCATATTTCTTTGTCAAATAAATTTGGGGTTGGCACTGGAAGTCAGAAACTTGGTAGCTGTGATTTCCTAGCTGAAACTTCAGGCTTGCTATGAGTCTCTGTGCAAAGTGAAGCTTTTACTGTCTGGGAACTTTTACTTAGTCCTTGACCAAGGCAGAAAAGACTGTTCAATTGCTCTCTGCTCTGAATTCCTGTCAGCAATCTAACGTGTACCTATGTCATGACTAGATGTGATTTAACCAACGTCTTGTGTACAACAATATGCCTTTCTGTCCTCAGCTCCTTGATTTGGTTATCAAATTCCACAAACTTGGACTGCTACCATTTCAAAGATCCAGAATATAAAAGTCACAGGGAAAATCTAATATTAAGTCTGCCAGTTTTCCCTGTCTGAATTTTTATATCAAATCTCAGAGTGAAAAGTTGGAGATGACATGTCACCATTTACCAGGGTGCCCTTTCCCCTGATGTGAGCAATGTGTGAGCCATCCCATCTAACAAAAAGAAATTTAAAAGCATGCGCATCGCTAAGTCCACCCAGTCCTGGCTCTCTGTCCAGAGAAGAATGGGACTGGCCAGGCTCCTGCAGAGGCTCTATGAGCTGGATATGTGGTGTGCAAAAAAAAAGAAAGCACGCAGAAAAATTCACAACTGCCTGCATGGTGGGGACCATCAACATTGGAATAACAGCAGGGAGGCAAGAGGAAGAGCACAGAGCTGAACAGGTATAGCATAGGGCATATCTGGCATTCAAGATCCTCCTCGTCAGCCCCTGGCTGGACATGCCCTAGCTTGTATACAAGGAGAGATGTGAGCAGACAGCCACCAGCAAGGGATGAATCCTATCTCTCACAAACCTGTCTGAAGATGTCAGAAGTAGACGCAAGAGATTTTGAGGTCTGCCCCAGTGCAAGTCTGCAGCTACAGGACACACACATACCAGAGAAGAGGAAAAAAACCCGAAACCCTAACCACCTAGTGCATGCAAACAGGCTACTTGCCATCCCAGGACAGCACAGGTCCAAGGCAGGATCTACTGTTTATGATTTCTGCACTATGCCAGCCCTTTAGTTCTACAGCTAGGGCCACATCATTACTTCCCTGCAAAGGCCCCAGAGGCCATGGCAGAAGTTACTCTTTCTAGCTGCTCCCTTTTTCCTTCCCAGAGAGTTTTCTTGTGGACCATGCCCCATTTCCTTTGCTCACAGCTGCAAGAAGGCACAAACTTTATTGGTGCTTTGGAAACGGGCAGGGGCTTTGGACAGCACGTGGCAGCAGCCTGCATGGAGTGTGCTAAGTACAGGCAGTCCCTCAGCCACATCAGGGCTGCAGTCACCAGTGGACGCCTGGATCTGCTGTTCACAGATGCTCTGGCTCTCACCTGACAGGTTATTTAGACCTGACCTTTTGATATATGGACATAGGTTGCTCCATGGTGCAGGAGACACAGAGCTGCTGAGTATCCTCCAGCACTGAACCTGCTATCAGCTTGCTTGATACGTATTTGAAGAGCAAGCTATGCATGTCTTTTGCACAGTTTGATGCCTCCAAGATCAGGCTTCAAAATACACCCTAAATGGATGAGTCAAACTGCTTTCAACACCTACAGTAGAAAGGATGGAATAACATCGTATTGGATGTGGCCAGACATTACACAGTAGGCCTCCAAATTGCTCTGCAAACCACAGTGTACTCAGCTAAGTACTCCCGCTCATCTCTTTTAAAGTCAGAGCTCTTCATGCTGCAAAAAGACAACTCTCTGCTGACATGAAAGCAGAAAGATAGAAGAAAAAAAAAAAAGATCCCTCGCTAGTGAAACAAGGACTGCAAAAATTACATCCTTCCCTCCCTCCCCTATAAAACAAATAATTATTAAAGAGGTTATAATTCTGTTAGTAAAAGGTAAGACATTTCTTCAGGGAGTAATAGATCAATTACTAATTACAGTTGGCTCCAGAGCTGTGATGCTTAGTATTCTTTGAAAGAAAACAACCTGCAACTGTTCCCTCCCATCCAGCATAAAACATTTTTTTTACCATTTTTTTTTTAATTGCTGTGCAAGCAAAAGCTGCTGAAAGCTTCCAGAGTCTGTGAGACTGGTCTCTTGCTGCTTTGAATGTGATTATTTCACACCCCCTGAACACTCAGATTTCTCTCCAAACTGTGTACTAAGAGAAAACGTCTGAGTTTCTTAATAGTTTTGGAGACATGATACGAAGAGACATAAGCAGGTTTTCACACTGCGATAAGGAAGCCAGAGGGACTTGCCAAGCTCAGATGACTGAAGATGAGCGACAGAGCCTCACTTTTGAACACCCGGAGTCTGAACAGAGGGCTCTGAGCTCTGCACGTCATTGCTTGTGGTGGAAAAAAAAAAAAAAAAAAAAAAAAAAAGAGAAATTGTTCAAAGGGTGTCTGCATTTCGGTCTTGCAAGCCTGCTAGTGTTGCCTTTTTTATCTCTTTTTTAAATAAAGCTAAATATTCACATGGTAAAGAAATAGCTTTTGGGGAGGTGAAG